>CM033278.1:28200811-28382011 GCA_019343175.1 Oedothorax gibbosus
ATTAGGAGTTTATTTAAAGGTCAAATAACGAAAAGTTTAATTTACGTTGAAATAACATGCAAATTCAATTTTTATTCAATATTGTCACTGTTGTCATTTCGTTAAAAGTACGAGAAACTTTATTTAAAATAAAAATAAAACTTTTGAAATAATATTTATTTAATGTGATCTAATTCAGTTTGGATTGTTGTAATATCACAATAGAGTTCTTTTGATGGTTAATTATATATGTATGAAGACAGATGCATACAGAATTCTAACTTTGCATAAAAATGTGCCAAAGTTTCGCTTTTAATTTTAAAGTCTTATTATTAATTCTGAGAAAGAAGATTAATGAAAATATTTAATTTTGGCGTTTAAAAGTTTGAATTACAACTACCTAAAGGCCCTGTTTGGCGAATTTCTTTCTGGGGTGTATAAATAGTTCGTTTCCTGTTGAGCACAAATGTTGTGTGAAGGCAGTTTAAGTGACAGATTCTATAACAAACCTACTTGTTTTTTCTAAAAACCGTAACTAGAAATTTTATTAGTTTTCTCAAACTTTATATTTTATGTGATGCAGTTATAGAAACAAATACGATAAATAAATATGAATGAATGGTGGCGTGCTAAAATGTTATATATCTAGAAGATGCTCTTAAAGTACATCGAAGGCTATGAGGCTATAAATCGCTTATGACGTAAATACTCTAAATTACATAGACGGAAAGACTGCTGGAAACAAAACTGATAATTTTTTTGCTATCGTGGCCATATAATTTCTTCTATGTGTTATTTATTTTATGTTATATAATAACCTAATATTATCTGTAAATATTTCACAAACGCAAGTATATATTAAATTTAAAAAAATGTGTAAATTTTTATTTGCAAAAATTTAAATAGATAATTAAGATCAATACGTCACATTTTGTTTAAAAAAAATTTTGAGGTCGAAAACAATATTACATGTAAAAATTATGCAAAAGTTTCTATAAATCTTAATATAAGACTTTTATGCTACTTTTTATAAAAATTTCTAAAATGACAGCTGAAATTAATACAATAACCGTTTTATATAATAAATAAGGAAGAAAACTTGTGTTTTACAATAAGTAATTTGCATTAAAAAAATACAAAACCAGTATTGACAAATTATTAAGTATCTGTATAAAATTTATAAAATTCAAAACTTAACAGTTATTAAACAAAATAGTATAGCGGTAAAAAATTCAGTTATCTATAATAATAAAAGAAAGAGTCTGTGTGTGTCTGTGTGTTTGTTTTCGGATAGACCTACTTATACTGTCCTCAGAAATTCGAAAATTTCAAGATAGATTCCCTTTAATACCAACGTGTGCACCTGAGGCATATTTTTCATATTTGTTCAATTTTTAGAGAAAATTTGAATTTTCTGAAAAAAATACACCACTTTCGCTCAAATCCGATAATTTTTTCTCTTTCCTGATGCCATTGGCTGAAAAAATTAAATAAAACTTTTAACGAAAACATTTAAAATTCAAAATGTTTATTTTATTTTTTTGCCATTACTTTCAGAAACTAAATTCATTATTTGAAAAACAATTGACATGTTTCAAGTGACGTAATTCCGCCAGTCTTCATTCCCGGATTTTATTGTGGGTTTATTTGATGTGTTTTCATTGATTTTTCTGTTGACTGCATGTATGCATATTTAAGCAATAAATGTACAGTTAAGCTATTACTGAACTATGATGGTTAATAAAGGCCATCACACTAGAGCTATTAGTGTTTTATGTCTTTATTTTTTCGCCAAATACGTTGCCAATCTCGCCAACTTATTAACTAAAATTCGCCAAATAGGCAATTTCTTTTATAAATAATTTATAAGCTGGTCGGTTGTTCGAAGGTCATTGTGTTAGAGCTGTATAATGGGTGTGTTTGTAGCTATATCTATTTTCTCGCCAAATTATTTCCCAAAACGCGCCAAATGAGCTAAAAGGTTTTATGTATTTATGAGAGAATTGTGATGACATTTATGAGTGCATTTTATAGCTTATTTTTCATTTTGGAATTTTAAGGCAATGAAACGGGATTTTATGCTTTATAACGAGCGGGAACAATAACATAAGTTTATGATCCTATAACAGGTTATATGGTAAACATATTTGGAACGATTTGATATTTTTTTAATCCGTGAGAAGAACGGGTATAAATTTGCTAGTATTGAAATATTTTGTGCACACAAAATAACAAGTATTAATTTAATTATAACAAAACAGTTATTAGTATTTTTTAGATAGAGAAGTTTTTTCCTGATATCGGATACCTGACATTCCTCTCCTGATACCTGACATTTGCAGTTGAAGTCTAACTACTTTTCTTGAATAATAATTTGTTATACCAGTTATAAATTTGACAACTTTCATATACCCTGTAATTTATATAAATACTTATTTTTACATAAATATTTATATGTAATAATATTATAATTATGCAATTTATAGATAACTAGCAAATTTATACCCGTTCTTTGCACGGAATAAAAAATATCAAATAGATTCCAAATATGTGTACCATATAACCTGTTATAGGATCATAAACTTATTATTGTTTCCGCTCGTTATAAATTATAAAATCCCGTTTCATTGCCTTAAAATTTCAAAATGAAAAATACGCTATAAAATGCACTCATAAATGTCATCACAATTCCCTCATAAATACATAAAACCTTTTAGCTCATTTGGCGCGTTTTGGGAGATAATTTGGCGAGAAAATAAATATAGCTACCCACACCCATTATACAGCTCTAACACATTGACCTTCGCACAACCGACCAGCTTATAAATTATTTATAAAAAGAAATTGCCTATTTGGCGAATTTTAGTTAATAATTTGGCGAGTTTGGCAACTTATTTGGCGAAAAAATAAAGACATATAACACTAATAGCTCTAGTGTGATGGCCTTTATTAACCATCATAGTTCCAGTAATAGCTTAACTATACATTTATTGCTTCAATATGCATACATGCAGTCAACAGACAAATCAATGAAAAAATCATCAAATAAACCACAATAAAATCCGGGAATGAAGAATGGCGGAATTACGTCACTTGAAACATGTCAATTATTTTACAAATAAGGAATTTAGTTTCTGAAAGTAATGGCAAAAGAATAAAAAATAAACATTTTGAATTTTAAATGTTTTCGTTAAAAGTTTTATTTAATTTTTTCAGCCGATGGCATCAGGAAGAGAAAAAATGATCGGATTTGAGCGAAAGTGGTGTATTTTTTTCAGAAAATTCGAATTTTCTCTAAAAATGGAACAAATATGAAAAAACTAAGCCTCAGGTGCACACGTTAGTATTAAAGGGAATCTATCTTTAAAATTTCGAATTCCTGTGGGCAGTATAAGTAGGTCTTTTACGATCCGATAACAGACACACACACAGACAGACAGACTCTTTCTTTTATTATTATAGATATAACATTTTCTTTAGCAAATGCTGTCTCAGTGATAATTCTATGACCAAACTACACAATATCCTAATTCAGAATATCCGTTGCTATATTTAGCATGCTATCAATTTGCGTGACAGCTTACAATATTTCCCCATCCCCAAAACAAACTTGAATCATTGCCAATATACTTCGCAAGGTCATTCATCAGATTCCGAATTAAGTCATTTATTTGGACTACTTGAATTTTGAGATTAAATTCCGGCGCCTTACCTTTTCATAAGTCGGAAGTTGTAATTTTCCCACAAACTATTTTACATATATCGCAAATAAATCCGAGAAAGATTTGTCTTGTCTGTGATATTTCATTTTGTGGTTTACTGGGGATTTTTTACTTTGATGTTTGAACAAAATTGTAACTAAGGGTTTGCCAAAATAAGTTTGATAGTTGGTTGGTTGGTTGGTAGACATATATATTCAGGTTTGTGTGCTTGGTCAGCGACCCGCTTATAAACCTTCGTCAAGTAAGACAGACACAACAGACAACACACACACACATAAGTGGATCCATCTAATTTTTAGAGACAGAGGCCAACTAGAGGATCCCCAGAATTGGCTTGTCACCCCCAGAGGTATTGATTTGGTATGGGAACTTAGAGGACTTTTGGACCCAACAGATTTAACGAGCACGTACTCCGCATATACTCGGTAGGTCTTCAGTGGTACCGGGACTCGATCGCAGGACCTTCCGATCCCGAGACCGAGACGCTGACCACTAGGCTCACTACGGCCCCTGATAGTTGGTTTGGTTGAGAGAGTGTGTTTGTATACCTGGTTTTTTGCATCTAGCTCTAAACTTCTTATACAATTCTTATCTGGGGGCCCGGATGGCCTAGGGGTTTGGATCGCAGACCATTACGCTAGCAGTCTGCGCGCTATAACGCGTGCGGGTTCGATTCCCGCTTTGCCCTGGGTGTACTTTCCCTTCTTTGTGACAGTAAAAATTCTTTCTGTGTCTGTCTTACTTGATGAAGGCTTATAAGCGGGTCTCTGATCAAGCACACAAGCCGGAATATATATGTACCTACCCTACCCTACTTTAGAATACTTCTCTGTAGTATTTTTGAAGTATGTATCTTATTAATATTGACTCTACTCAGCCAATGCAGACCTACTAATTTTGAACAGTGGCCATTTGATGAGATCGACACCTGAGCGGGCACCCAACATCGTACGCTAACGTCGTCAGGACTTTCGACTCCGGAGATTTAACGAGCATGAATATCCCATGCACTAGGGCACCCGAGTGTGTTTTGAGGGATTCCCTTTTCAACGCGAAAATATCTAGGTTTCATTCATGCATTAAATTCCATTCCATCGTTGTTCCGATTCGTTCCCTGACCTTACGTGACACTTAATCACCAATCGTGGCTTGGGACAGAATATGTTTTCATTCAGCATCTATGTTGCCACTTAAGCCAAGAAACCTGAAAAATTAGTTTCTAAGCATTTTCCTAATGGATATAGTGCAATACAGGATGAAAATACATAACCTGAAGCAAGCCTGAAACTTTAAAAATATAAATGCCAATATTTTGTTTTAGAATTTCGAAATAAAAAGAAGTATACCGAACAAAGCATTATCATTTCTAAAACCTACTTTCAGAATCCAGAAATAATCGACCGCTCACTAACTAAGAGTCCAAAAGCAGTGAAATAAATAAAATAACACGGAAAAATCAACATAAATTTCATTTTTATTGCTCACCATATTTTGATCTTCTCAGTGTCTCATTCTTATTTTCAGCGTTATTATAATAATGCTTTTAAAAGAAGATATAATGCATTGAAGAAAAATTGAATTTTAGTTATTATTTCGCTGCTTCGGGGGGGGGGGGGGGGGAATCAATATACATTGATTTTTCAGTCCATTTTCTTTTCGAAATCACTAGGAACCTGTAATGGGTGTCATTTATAGTTCGTACTGTATTTTGTTTGTTTCTGAACGTTTTTATGACTTAGTTCTGAAATTTGTTGATTTAATTGAAATATATTTTTTACTTTGCTACAGGAGGGAAGAGATAAAAATCATTCTTATTCAGTGTTTGAGTAATATTATTTATATTAAAAAAAATTAATATATTTTTAATATCATTCGTGAATTTTCACAATAATCAAGCAATGAAATTTTCGCAATAAAATTTTTTATTTCAGTGATATGCAACATAAGTGTCTACTTGTTACTCGACTAGAAATAATACCATAAAGAACCCTGTTTATAACATCCTATCAAACATTAAAATGTTAGATTTTTTTAGTATATTAAGATTAAAAATTCTTTTTTCTAAATTAACAACTACAACTTTAATTTTTTGAATTCTTATGAAATTTATTTGTATTTTTTTGTGTATTTGTTATAGCAAGCAGGCATGCATTATATTGTTTTCGCGGGAAAGTGTCACATCCAAAAAAAATGGCAATTTTCATAATTTATTTATCAAATATTGTGTTTACAATCCATTAAATTGCTTAAATTTAAGGATTTTTCTCTTGCAAGTCCAACTATTAATAAGTATTATTTTAACCGATACATTTTTAAACAAAATTTATGTTAAAAATGGTTTTTATGAAAAAAAAAAGCATAGTTGATACTTTTCAGCTCACAGTGCTTCGTCTTAACTTTTATTTTATTCAAATTAAAAATATAACAGTACGAATATAACATCTGAACAATACTCCTTATTTTTAGGATTGAATTAGGTAGCACGGGTTTTAAATATTTAAATAATTTTACTCTATTTTATAACCGTAGCTTAGAACATTTGCCATATATACTCATTAATATTTACTTTATTCAAAGTTCTCCAGAATTAGTTTAAAATTAGATTTAACTAATGTTGTTTTTATTGTGATTTTTCTTCATATCCAAACGAAATTTGTTTTAAAAAATTTATACACAACAAAACTTTTACATTTCAGTAAATAAATAATACATTGGGGAACCAATCACTAAAAGATCATTACATAACCAATTAAATTACTTAACTCCAAGCAAATGCTAAAATAGTTAAAAGAAAATACCATACACCCTTTTAAGGGGTTCCTAAATACGTTTCTAAGCAAATACGTTTTCTCTATAACTACAAAAAGATCGGATAACTAGAATAATTTTTTTAATGAAAAGTACTTCGTTTACTACACTATAAGCCGTATCAAATACAACAAATATATTTAATTTACTTTCCGTTTCGCTGCATTGCACACAACGTTTTTCAGCTTTCTGAACCATGATTGAACTTATTTCGGGAAAATTGCTTTTCGAGTGACAACATTTGATTTGTTTCCCTTGAAGCAAACTCTGAATGCAATATGATGACAATTTATAACATCTGCTAATGTCGGATGCTTCAAAGACAAAAAATACTAAATAAACTAAGGTTCCGCAATCTATTGAGAATGACAGAAACAAATATTTAATATCCTTACTCAAGCTTTAAAGCTTTGTTCTCAGTCCGTAATGGTAATATTTTCCTATCCATTGAAGCGTTTAATTTGTGATATTAATAAAACATGTAAGAAATCTTGTCAATATTTACATTTAAGCATTAAGTACATTAGTTAATTTATAAGTAAATTTTTGACATTTTTCTATGGTTTGTAGATCGTTAAGATCAGTTGCAGATGTTTTGTTTATGCATTGCTAAAAGGAAATAAATGTAACTCCTTCTTTCAAAAAATAACAGATATGCCATTTAAATTTGTTCTAAATAAATTAATTTTTGAAGAATTTTAATCTTCCATTGAAACTTTTGAATTCAAAAGATCTTACAAATTTAAGATGTCATTAAGACAACGGACGTTAGGAAACTTTGTATATGGTATTAAAATGAATAACTCATCACTAAAAGATGTTAAAACTTTCCAAAAATTAATGAGAATGTGATTATTTTAAACGTAAACGAATCATTTGATTTATAATATTTGCATGAAAATTGTTTTTGAAATGTTTTCAATGTAAAACATACCAATAAATGTACTTTAAATAAATTAATGGTCAAGATTTTACATACATTGCACTAAACATGTATTTAAAAAATAAAAATACTACAAAGTTTTTAAGTGGTAAAGCAAAGTGTGGGATTTTCAGAGTTCAACTTCCCAAATTTCGCTTTTTTTATATTAAATTAATATTTAATTTTTATTTAAAAACATTAGTATTACTCAAAAATAAACTATTTCATTGAATGACATTTAAAAAATAATATCGTATGATAAATCTTAATTGTTTGACTAATGTTCGCAAATGATATTTATGTAAAATTCTGCACTCAATTGTTACGATTCGTATTCTTTTTTACACATTGAAAATGGACGTTTCATTAAATTAAAAAAAAAAATTCGAGCCGTCATTTTATTGATGTTATTTTACGACATTCTGAAACAATTCAAATATATTTCGGAACAAACGGAAATTTCAGAAAACAATGTCCACCGGATTTGTTTTGTTTGCGAGAGAAGAATAGAAATAAGCATTCAAAACGAGCATTTGAAACAATGCCACGTAAGCATTTATCTGAAAGATGACTGGAGAAAATAAGTTTTTATCTCTTTCCAAAACGGTTTTTCGTTCACGTTTCCAACACAATTGTTTGGAAAAGCAAGTTCTAAGCAACCTAATTGACAAAATATATAGTTCATTATAAGTTACTCAATAGAAAATGTGATACATCAATAAAAGGATAAGGGCTTAAAATATTTGCTACATTTATGATGTATGAAAGTAGTTTTTTAAGTTTTTGTGAAAGTGGGTATAGTTCGTGTTTGTTGTCTAACAAAGGATACATGCGTATTCGATACTCTGTCCGTTATTAGATAGACATAATTCATAGTTTTATTGTGTTAGTTAAACGTGTATAGATTTTTAAATAATTGTTTTTTAATAGATATTGTGTAAAAATTTTTCTTTCATTGTTTGATTTTTTGTAAAAAATATATATAATTAGGGTGTTAATGGACTTGAAGGCTTTTTGTTTCATTAAAACAATTAAAAAATATTATATTAAACGTTAGCTTTGGCATAAAACTGAAATTATCTGACAAAGATTTCTTGAGATAATCAAGATATCACTTGACTACTAGCTTTATAACTAAATTGATGGTGTGTATTGTAATACAAATTGTTTTCAGAAAAGTTAGCTTTATATAAACTGAAATATCTGACAGAAATGTCTGAGACATAAATATCAATTGACTACTAGCTTTTATTAACTAAATTATGGTTGTATGTAAATACAATTGAAATATTATAAAAGTTAGCTTTAATAAACTGAAATTATCTGACAAAGATTTCTTGAGACCATCAAGATATCACTTGACTACTAGCTTTTATTAACTAAATTAGAATGCGTGTGTATTGTAAATACAAATTGAAATATTATAGTAAAAGTTAGCTTTAGTATAAAACTGAAATTATCTGACAAAGATTTTTGAGACCATCAAGATATCACTTGACTACTATGTTTTATTAACTTGAAATATTGAATGTGTGCTTTGTATATGTAAATTTTACAAATGTTTTCACCTGAGAAAAGGACACTGCCATTGTTTTATGCTGAATTAATGTAGTAAAATCCTGAAAAAAATCATTTATCAAGACAAATGGCGTAGAGTTGAGTTTCAGTATTAAAATATGCATAAAGTGGTCGAAATACTAAAATGAGCACCAAATTCAAAGACCCAATTTTAAGTTCAAATTTTAAATTTATGAGAAATTTTAACACGATAGGTAGTAAATTACAAACACTTTTGTCGATCAATTGTTCAGTTATAGACCTGGAAAGTTAGACTGATTAAAGTGACCCGACTTATTTTATCAACTTTATTAACATGTTTAACACAGTTGACATATCAAAAATATAATTTTTAGATTACTTCTTTTGCGGTTGAACGTTTGTAATGTTCAAAAAGTTTTAACATAAAACTTTTTACTATTACTAGCAAAACGTTTTACTATAACTAACGAAACTAAGAGAAAGCTAATTTCTTTTTCATTTACAACTTCTTATAATTCCAAATGTAATATCTTGCATTTTATTTAATTCAATTTTTTTATTTCGGGATTTATTTTAAAATCGTGAATCGAAACCCAGGTTTCTTTAAATTAATATATTTAGTATGTCTAACTAAACCTTAATCCCTAATTTTTGAATTTGAAAACACATTTGAGCTATTGTAAGAAATTGAGTTTAAGGACTGTATGTTACAGTTTTCATTAATGAATAATAATAATTCTTGCCAACTACGAGCGGGGTGCATGCGTGACAAGTTGAAAGCAGTAGCCGGAATTATCAAAAATGTTCTTTCGTAATTTCAAACATAAAAAAAACCCTACTAGTTTTAGATAAAAGAAACTCCAAAATAAAAAAGAAAGACGCATTATTGTTTATCAAAATGCACGCATAAAATTTTTGAACTGATTGGTAATGCCAGAAAAATACATAGAAATTTAAGTAATCAAAGTGGTTCATAGAGTTTCTTAAAAATCTTTTACAAGCCGGTCATATATTGGTATAAAACGAAGGACATCACCTTAATCCTAATAAATTTCCTAATTTAAATTATTACATACATTTTCGAGTTTGATAGTAAATTCCATCATATTATTTTTCGGAGGCCAGAAATATATAGTTTAATAGACGGAAACTATCAAACCAAACCAATCCATTATTGTAGTATTTGAACTATTGCGAAATCAAGTACATTGAATGATATGAATAGGTTTTTTTTAACCTATTTGCAGAAGCAAATAACTACATATTTTGATAGTGTTTACTAATATAAAAAATTGGGTGTGGTAATTTGATTTTTTTTTTATGTCGATGGTCATTTTATATGTAGACAACCCCAATATTCAAATATTGTTAATATATAGGAATATACTACACTTGTTTTCCTTGAAAATAACATAGGTTTCAAAATCTTTTGAATATCAGCCGAGAAAAAAAAGTAGAGCGGTTATTTTTCAAGTAGCTGTACATAAATAAACTTCATTATATTTTAATATTAAAAGAGTCTTAAATATAGGAGTTTCTTCAAAAAACAGTGCAAAAAAATGGACATTGCAAAATAAAATTTGCAATAAAACACATTATTTCATAGTTCTACATATCATTTTAATTATTTCTTTTATAATATAATGAAATTTATTATTCCTAAACTGCATTGCAGAATTAATACTCTACTTTGCAGAATGATTCGACAAATGATCAATTTATAATATTAAAATAAAAAAGCTACAATTATATTTTATTTTGCAGCTCTTTTAATACATGTAGCGTTTTAGAGTGTATAAATACACAGATCTATTGTAATAATGTAGTTGTCTTTTTATTTTTAATAATAACAACTATTGTGTCCGGAGGGAGTGTAAAATGTAAAAAGAAATGCAAAAGAGAACGCGTGTACTTTTCTGTGACAATAAATTAGACACATAAAAATAGTTTTGAGATACATTTTTTATTTTGTAGTACATTAAAACATATTTTCCAAAAGATATATTTAACTGTACTAATGGCTATCAAGTAACATTTTATGAATATTAATAAATGTACGAGTTATAGAAAAATCTATGTGCCTCGTGTTTTTATAGTCAATCAACATAGATATTACATTTAGTCAGTCTATTGTAATGATGTTATATACTCCCGAAATGTGCTTCAATGTAAAATATGACGCAACAAAAAACGTTAACAATTATAATGCTAAAAACTATAATATTATTAGAAGTAAAAAGAGAAAAAAATTGCTTAAATGCGTAAAAATTTGAACAAACTTGTTTGCTAGTCTCCTGGTACAGGTACAAAAACAACTGCAGCATGTCAAAGCTCGTACAAATAAAAAAAAGTTCATCTAAAAAACCACTCCAGCAATGCAACAGCAGAAACCATAATCGTCACTCCAAAAAATAGAGATAAATATCTCTAATATTACTTTAAAAGAACCGACATCATCAGTCAAGCCCTATGAAGCGATTCCTAAAATGGGGAACATCACCCCCTTAAACATAGTTCTTGATAACGCGCCTATCCAGCATGCCCGCAAAAACAATAACAAAACAACATGATATAATGCCCCTCGTGTGAGCCGAAGTCTGTGCAGAAATGTGCTAGTGGCATTACCACAAGCGACCCAAACAAAGTGCCGGTCGTTATCTGTGCTAGAGTGTGGAGGCCTCTGCGCTCTTATGTCTTTTTAGCGTCATAAGTGCTACCCCAGGGCCAGGCACTTTGTGGATGGGGCTGCTGTGCTGAAGTCGCATTCATTTGCATGCGTCGCATCAAAGAGAACGGCGTTTAAAGTATGTTAGGGGATGTGGTGATGTCAAATTAAATAACTCCTTGTTGCTTTGTCCCGTTTATAGCTCACAAGTTTCATTAGTTCTATTAGTTCCGAGATTTTGTTCTAGTAAAGCTATATTAATACTGAGATTTCGTTCAAGTGAACTTCAGATATTCGTCGCTACTTAATAGACAAATGCAATGTTATTTTCTTAAGTTTCGAATCTATTTATTTATAGGTTGAAATGGGACATTATGTGTGGGAAATTGATATAATAAGTACACTTGGATTATGTAACTTAATTTGTATGTGTACATACATTTATTAAAAATGCTGCTTCTTGGCATGGATTAGTTTCTTTATCCCGTTCCATACGCACTTCCCCAGTCCTACACACTAGTGTAATGTATCTAACTAGTGAGTAATGTGCTGAACAGCTACTCACTACTAAGCGAAGAACTTCCCAACAGCTCGGCGGAATTTGATATAGTTCGATGCGTTTCGACGATAATGAAGACCATCTCGAACTGTCGGACATCTCAGTGACACAATTTAGGGTTCGAATGCGTCCGAATAGTTCGATATCGGACTGACAGTGACGTCAAATTCCGTCTACGTCTTGGGAGAGCTTCTGGCCTGTTATGAAGTGCGTGGCTGAAGCCACATTTATTTGCATGTTTCGCATCAAAAAGCAAGAAGTATATTATATTCTTTGAGATGTGCGGATCTAAAAGTGTGTCGCTGGCTTTTCACTTTAAAAATGATTCTATCAACTGACAAAAATATTACCGTCCATATTGTTGTCTGTTTATTTCTGCTAATTGACAATATTTTCGTTCATTCTTTAAAGGTTTCAGAAATTAGATTTTACGTTGACACCATTCACGTTTAATTTTTCTCTGCTTCGGAAAAAATAATCTCTTCAGTGAACCCTGGAGAGTAGATTCATTGTTATTAACAGTATAAAGGCTTTACAGCACGGCGAGGTTCGAACCTAGCATTCTCTACAACTTGTGTTTTATCCACTCAGCAAGAGTGGTTTTAATGAGATATAGTGCGAAATACCTGTTTCTAGATGGAAATTTGCTTGAGTTTAGTTCCTTTTTTATTTTACAATCTTTTATTACATGTTCGCAACAACTGTTAAGCTGTACCAAAGACCCACCTTTAAACCTTTATCCTCTCTAATCCATTTAATTACAATCGTTTTGAGATGTATTTTTTGTTCTTCTAATCACTAAATTAGATTTGCCCTTGGTGGTTATGTCTTTGGAATTACGTATACTTTATTTAACAACATGATATAGAGTTCGAAATGCCTGTTTCAAGTTGGAAATTTGCTCGAATTAGCTCCTTTGTTCCTTACCATCCCGCTCTAACTACGGTATATGCAAGCCTATTTTCTGTACTCTGCGATAATTTGTTTTTGCGACATCGATCAGTTTGAAATGACGTCAAATATATTTTACTAAGAGATTCTTTGTGTGTTGATATGAAATGCTTTCATTCTATTTAGAAGCGATGAATATTACAATATTTATTCTTTGAAATATAAATTAATTTTAGCAAACGATAAGTAATAATTATTGAATTTTTGAAATAAAATAAATGAAACCAGCCAAATTTAGCGTGTAAATGTTTATTATAGAATTAATGCTGTGTTTGGCGCCTTTTTACCTGTTAAGCACAACTGTTGTGTAGAAGCGGGTTAAGTGACTGATTATGTTACAAAACTACTTGTTTTGTACTATGCAATTTATGTTCATGCAAGCGCAGTACTTTAAGAATAATGTGCATCCCCCATTTTAATCATAGAAAAATGACCTAGATAAGGGCGCAACTTTGGAGTAACATTTTAATACCTGTTCCCTAAAATTAACATAATCCTACGTGGGTTCTTCCGGCAGTCGAGGTAAATATTCCGTATTCTGCTTGATAGGTAAGAATTTCTGTGCATTTCATAAAAATTATATTTTCTTTGGGTTTGTGTGTGTTTGCAATAAATGAATATTCAAATTCAAATCAGAAAACATTATTTTCCCGATTTACAGCAAATCCAAATCAATTTTTATAAAACAATTTCTAATAAGAATTTAAAAAATATTAAATTCAAAACCGAATAACTGATGCAGATGTTTTTTTAAATTGAATTGTACACTGATCAAAACAATTAGGGGAGCACTTTTCGTACTTTTGTTAACCCTTTCAGTTCCAACGTTTTGTTTTTTATTCTACAAATCTAAAATTTGTGAAATAGATTCATTATGCATTCATAATGAAATGGTAAAAAACAGGGGGAAAAAATCCTTATTTTTTAACTAAAATTTACGGGGGAGAAATTAAGAAAGCATAACTTTTGAATAGATTATAACAATAACTTTTTCAAAACTTTATTTGTTAAAAAAAGTTAAAATCAATTTTTAAACATCTAAGAATGTGAGCGTGAAGAATTTAGGGTCAATTATTTCATAAAATTTTTTGGGAGAGAATTTTATTTTACCATGTTTTTCATATTTTCATTTAATTAAAACAAACATTTTTTAATTCTTCAAAAGACACGATTCTTCCATCTAACGATAAATAAGTGCAAGCTCAATTTAGTGAGAAAAAAAAAAACGCAAGCTGATGACTCCAAATGGAATCATATTGGGTGAAAGGGTTTGAGCCATGCATTCCCCTAATTCTTTTGAGCAGTGTATAAATAAAATATATATTTATAAAGTCGATTTGATGAAATTTTATCAAACATTTTATTTCAGTATTATTTCCCTAGTACTTATTAAAATACAAAAATATGTTGAATCCTTAAATAAATGCAAAATTTACGGAAATTTAAATTAATTAAATGGAAGTAACTGAATTTTACAGATAAAATATTTGAAAAATTTATTAAAATATCATTTATTTCAATCTTAATTTAAATTGATTGACAATTTAAACTATTTACGATCGCAATTTAAGCACATAAACTATTATGCAATAAATCTCAAACCCTACGATTTACGATCCCAAATTACACTCCGAATCTATTTAGCAAATTAGATTACATAACTACAATTTGACCTTGCACAAAACATCAAAAAGCAGAGGAAAAAATTATGGAAGCACAGAACCGAATAAAATAATTGATTGAACTCAATTTGGGTGAGTGGCCCGTTTTACATTTTCGAAGAAAAAGTCGGAAATGAAAATTCAATTACAATTTTCCATCCTGTTAAAAAATGCGCGTGGCGTATCCAAGCGCAAAAGGATTGGTGCAACTTTGAGAACAAATGGCTCTGGTTCTATAACTTCGAGCATGTTCCAGAACCATTACTTCAAGTGTCTGATCCCTGCCCGTTGTCAGGTGTCGGCTCGTCACTTGACTGTGGTTCTAAAATACGACGATAATTCTAAAGTGCGACGATAATTCAAACTAAACTAAACCTGCCCGTTGTAATTGAATAGTTAAATGTTAAAAAGAGTCAAATCCACTTGAAGATTTCCGTATAGACTCTTCTTTCATTAAATTGTTGAAAGGAAGAGACATAGTGGAAAACTCTCCATCGGACTAGAGCCTTTCTTTTATTTAACGATTCAATTGTGCCCGCGTTCAGGGATTCTTTCTTTCATTGTGAAAAATGATTAAGGTTGAAGGGACATTATAAATGATTCAGGTGATACGTTTTTGTGTACGAGTCTTGTTCTGGTAAGTATGTATGTGTATTGGATGTTTCTTTTAGAAATGCTCCTTTTGTTGGATAAGTAATGTAAGAAAGTTTTTTTTTTTGTCACGGGGTACAAAGTGAAATCAGCGGACTACGTACTTATTTGCATTAGTTGACTGCCATTGTGTATTGTCTGGAAATATAAGGACTTTTTTCGACCGTTTTAAATTGACTTGATTCGTCAAATTACATGTATGTTGTCTTTCCATGCAATAACTGTTGATTTTAATTAAAGTTAAATTAATGTAATATAGATTAATGTAATTGAAATATAGATAAGTTCAAAGTTTAATGAATCTACCTATAATAATAAAAATGAAGTTGTGTTTGTTTGTATGTTCCATATAGACTATTAAGACAAATAACATTAAGCTTTTGCCCTCACACTATTCGAGTGAATAAAAGAAGTGTAAAACATTAATTACTGAACAATTAATTTTTTCTTTGTCAGATTATTATTGTTTGTTTAATTAGCATATGGTATTTTTTATAGATTTTATTTGGATATATGTATACATTGTTCATTCTTCATATTCTAATCAAAAAGGGTATTCTGTAAGAAACTGTAAGATTTAATTTTACCAAAAAATATAAAATCAAAATACATGAAAAATAAGAGTTGACAGTAATATTTATATAATTTTTTTTTTAATTTTCACTGCAACCACATGTCTGATATTTCGGAAGTCAATCATTGTCGGTGATTTATAACACGCACTAACAATAAAGTATCTCGCGAAACTTGGCTTCTGAACTATCGATCAAAATCCGAACTGGGTTATTGTACGGGCCAATACGCGAACTGTGCGTTAGAATTCGGATGTGAAGACAAATAACATTAAAGTTTTGCCTCACAGTATTATAGTGAATAAAAGCAGTGTAACATTAATAACTCAACCATTATTTTTTTCTTTGTCAGATTATTATTGTTTGGTTAATTTTAAAATGGTATTTTTTATACATTTGATTTGGATGTTTGTATACATTATTCATTCTGCAAATTCTAAGCAAAAAAAGTCTTCTGTATTTAAGAAATGTAAGATTCAATTTTACCAAAATATATACATCAAAATACATGAAAAAAATATTTGTCATTAATATTTAGACTTTTTAATTTTAGGATATTTTGGTTAATTTTGAAGTAAATCCATTATCATATTTAGTGAAACTTGATATTAAAAACTACATGAATGTTCACCGAAAAACGCTACAGCTGATGTTCATTCTAATAGACTAGACTTATTAAAACCTTAACAAATATATCTCAATACTATATACCATACCATCAAATAGTCTGTACATTAAATAGAATAGAGCAAATCTAACTCAGCTGTTATTAAAAATAAACGTAATACAACAAATCATTTCCCAAAACTCACCCCATGCAACATAGATCACCTACGAAGTGACGCAGGAACGAGAAAAAATAATAAAAATCCAAGACTGGACCACGAAAAAGGAAATAAGAAATAATTAAAAAAATAATGAAGACACCATCTTTTATACGAAATAATAAATCAACAATGACAATTACATCTTTCCTGCTCCAGTTTATTAGGATCGGATTGGTATAGCAGACCTTTTGCTTCATGTGCTTTCAATAGGTTGACCACCGCTGGACGTTTTAGGATGGTCTCAGACAAATTGCTCCTACCATGACTGTCAAGGTCGTTTTTTTACTGATTGATTGATTATGATCCATGATTTCGTATTAGGGATGAGAATACGTGTTGTGGTTTGTAGAAAATATGTAAAGATTAATGTTTCTTTGATCGTTGATTGATATCTAGATTTCTAAGGACTGGTGATTGATAATATATTTCTGATTTCTAAGATGATGATTGATATTCTAAGATGATGATTGATATTCTAAATTGAATTAGTGTTGATTGTATTGTTATTCGTGTTTTGTAGCTTGTTTTTTTAGAATGATATTCAGATTTATTAGGTTGAGGATTAATATTTTGATTTTTATATATGTTAATTGGGGGTGGAGTAATTAAAATTCCCGTCGTTTCACATCTTGCTTTTAAGGTTTGGATTGGCTCAGCAGAACTGCTGTTTACGTGCCTTCCGTAGGTTGGCAACCGTTTTACAGATTGGGATGGTATCACACAAATGTGTTCTACCATGACTGATTTTTTACTGATTAATTGCTTTTGATACACGGTCTTGCATTCGAAATGAAATTTTGTTGGGGGTTAAGTGTAAAGTGTAATTGCTAATGTTTCTTAGACTGAAGGTTAATTTGCACATTTCTCAAGATCGTGTGATTTATATTACACTTCTGATTCATTCAATATTGGTTGAGATTCTGATATTTATATAAATTCTCATTCTATAAATGAATGTTTAGATTGACGCTTAAACTTCTTTCCATCGCTAGAATAAAGAATTTAAAAAATATTACAAAGAGAGAAAACATAATACTTACCCGTTTCTTAACACACCCAAACTCCCCGGTGTAAATATTTAAAGAAACGTTCAAGTTGATTATAGATATCTTTAAAACTGTACTTTTTTTCATCAAAAGTAACTAAAATTTTTCATTGGTTTATTAATAGATGAATAATGATGAATCAGATGATGAATAGATGATTAATAGATGAATCACCCAAACTCCCCGGTGTAAATATTTAAAGAAACGTTCACGTTGATTATAGATATCTTTAAAACTGTACTTTTTTTCATCAAAAGTAACTAAAATTTTTCATTGGTTATTAATAGATGAATAATGATGAATCAGATGATGAATAGATGATTAATAGATGAATCACCCAAACTCCCGGTGTAAATATTTAAAGAAACGTTCACGTTGATTATAGATATCTTTAAAACTGTACTTTTTTTCATCAAAAGTAACTAAAATTTTTCATTGGTTTATTAATAGATGAATAATGATGAATCAGATGATGAATAGATGATTAATAGATGAATCACCCAAACTCCCCGGTGTAAATATTTAAAGAAACGTTCACGTTGATTATAGATATCTTTAAAACTGTACTTTTTTTTCATAAAAAGTAACTAAAATTTTTCATTGGTTTATTAATAGATGAATAATAAAATCATGATGATAGTTGATATTTGACAACTAACCGTCGAATGGGGTAACTTTGTCCCAAGCATAAAACCCTTGTACTGACTTTCTTCTTGAATAATTTTTACTAACATGGTCAGGCAAAGTTACCATTATTAGAAAAAAAAACGCATTTTAAGGGAGTGCATTCAATGACAAGTTATTAACTCGAAAAGCATGAACTAAAGTTGTACCATTCGACGGTACTATAGTAATATACTTGTTTTTAAAAATTATGCCAAAATGTTTTTAAAAAATCTTTTTTTTTTCTATTTAAACATACCACATTTCAGAAAATTTCTTCAACTTTGCGCAAGAAACCTGAGAGTGAAGGAAACAACGTAATTATTGGCGCAAATGGTTTATTTGATGAAATTTGTACATGTTTCAATGAGATCGAGGTCCGTATTCAGCAATATACACAAACTGACAGTGGACGCGATGGCTAGAAGCTGTGAAACATGATATCCGGAAAAGGGGGTGTCGAGGGGAGGGAGGGGGGATGTGCATGGGGCGAAAAATTACTCAGTTGCTATGAAGACATTCCAAATTTGAGAAAACTCTGGCATGATGGATGAATTGACTATTTGTGGTTTTTAAGTATAAGGTAAGCTTCGTAAAAGTCAAGTTCCACAAGGCTAGAAGGTTTGTCCAAAATTGAAGCAGAGTCGAAATTGAAACGGTGATTAAACTTCGAACAATGTGTAGCGACTGAAGATTTCTGACATTCTTTTTTTTAACATAGGCTTCGTGTACTTTAAGTCTTATTTTAAGTGCTCTCTTTGTTTGTCCTATGTATGAAAGGCCACATAGGCAAGGAATGTTATAGATTCCCCAGTTATTAAAAGTATCAATGGGGTCTTTGAGATTGGAAAACTTTAATTTATTGGTGTGTAAGAGAAATAACTTTAAATTGAAACCTATTTAAAATTTTAGCAATATTGTTACCGAATTGGTGATAATAGCTAATTAATCAATTAATTGTCCTTCCCTATTATCATCAAATCAGTAACAGCATTGCAAATATTTTAAAAAGGTTTCAATTTAAAGTTATTTTCTCTACTACCGACAAATTAAAGTTTTCCACTCTCAAAGATCCCATTGATACTTTAAATAACTAGGGCATCTATAACATCCCTTGCCAATGCGGCCTTTCATATATAGAACAAACGAAGAGAGCACTTAAAATAAGACCTAAAGAACACGAAGCGTATGTTAAAAAACAAGAATGTCAGAAATGTTCAACCGCTATTCATTCTTGGAAGTTTAATCACCGTTTCAATTTCCTCTCTGCTTCAATTTTGATCAATGCTTCTGCCATTGGGGAACTTGACTTTCACGAAGCTTACCATATAGTTAAAAACCACAAAAACATAGTCAATTTATCCAACATGCCGGAGTTTTCTCAAATTTGGAAGGGCTTCATAGCAACAGAGTAACTTTTCTCCCCACACAAATCCCTCCCCCTCTCCTTCGACACCCCCTTTTCCGGATATTATGTTTCACAGCTTCAAGCCATCACGTCTACACTGTCAGTTTGTTTGTGTATATTGCTGAAGATGGCAAGCCTCGATCTCGCTGAAACATGTACATTTTTCACCAAATAAACCATTTGCGCTAATAATTGCGTTGTTTCCTTCACTCTCATATAACATTTCATTATATATATTTTTTAATGTTGAAGTCAGTTGGCAATTGATCCAGAGCGATAAACGATATTAACCACTTACAGGCAATATACTTCTATTTGAAGAAAACTATTATACTTTATTCAAAAATGAATAAAGCTGGAAAAACTATTCACTTGCCAGTTTTCCAAAAGCAAAGAAATGGAGTGTTTAATTTTTAACATGGAAAATATGAAATATATATTTCCTAATACACATATATTTTTTAATCAGCTATAAATTCACACAAAAGAATTATTATGATTTATTCAATATGTTTCTCTGTTTCACGGTGGTCATCAAAATGCTTCTCTGCTGCATTAATTCTCATAAAGCGACATTTCTTTGGCTAATATCCGATTCAATTAGGGTTAAGACTGTCTCAGTATTTTCCAGAAATCTTGGATTATGTCTTACCTAATCAATTCATCTTTGATTTATTATATAATAAGTCAGGGATTTTTTTCTAAAAGTACTAAATTCTGAAATTTTTATTTTATTTTCTTAGGAAAAGGGGCGCAAATTAAAAGATATTGCCAGTTTCAATTAGTTTAGAAATATATAAATCATTAAAACATACAATCAAAATAAATCATTAAAATGTACTTTTTTATGTAAAGAGCACAAAAAATAAAAGATTTGAAAAAGTTCATTTACCAATTATATTAGATTTAAAAAAATATTTTTTATTTAATAAATAATATTTTATTAAGTGATTTTAATAGTATCATTGATAGAACTACAAAATATACAATTTCAAATTTGTGTACTAAATTTGAAAAAGAATAATGACTAAGAATATCCCGCTGTTAAATTATTAAATGTTAAATTAATAATTATGGTTTAATATTCTAACTCACTAACCTTAATACTTGTATTAGATATATTTTTGATAGCATATTTTGCTTCATTATTTCCTTAATAATGCTATACCCATAATTTCTTAATTCGTTATAATGATTTCTGCACAAAATATGATGATAGAATTTAACAAAACTAACTACCTCCAAACAATTCATAAACATTCGTTCGATTACATAAAAAAATCCATTAGCAATGCAAAAACATAAGATTCTTCTTGATATTTAATAACACTTTACATTCTACAGTTGCAACATATTTCAATCATTGAAAACCGGTTTCCCGATTCTTATTGACAAATCGGAGAACACTGTATTCCATTCCATACTACCACGCCTTTCCATCGAACCGATAGACATCACATTTCTACCTACCGTATTTGAACTATTCCTGAAGACTGCATTGAAATATCGCTAAGCCATTTCTTGCTACGGCGGCTCGGCTTGTCATTTTTCCAATTTTACACGTGGAACCCTAAAATGAAGTCTCCTCTGAGCGTTCACTTTTTGTTCTTAAGAGTGACCTTCAGTTGTCAAGAATATTATCTTAGAAAAATATTTGGTAATTGTGTTTATTTCATAGAAAGTAAAGGCGAATAGGAAAATATATTCAGTCATTTATTGTCAATTATTCATGACACATTTATTTTATATAAAATGCGATTTATTGATTTTTTAATGTTATCATTGTAGAGAACAAAACATAATTTCATAAAGTAATTTAGTTTGTGAATAATTCACATACTTTAGTTATTTTTTTATAATTTTTGAATATTGTAAAAATTAGTGACTAGTTTCTAACTTTAACGTAAACTAACTCTCTAACGAAATTAAGATATAGCAATAAATCTTTCAACTCTCTAAACAAATTACTTTTCCACAGCGATTTAAATTGCATTTAAAAAATATTTTACCATAGTTAAATATTTTATTTATTATAATAAAATACTTTATACTAAACGAAGTTACACAGAACATAATGAATGTATCAAAACCCATATGACCTAATGGAGGCTGTTGACGTTACGCTCTGAACAGGTCAATTAGTTGTTAGCATGAATCATGATTCTAAGAAATGGCACAGGAATAATAAACTTGGAATTATTTCGCTAAAAGTTTATTTTTTTTCAGCAGATGCATACAGAAGTAAAAAATAAGATTTATGATTTGCACAAGTTGCTGGTTTTTTCGAAAATGACTTTTAAAAAAGAACATTCGAGACCTGAAAGTTATCAAAAAGATAACTGATAGATTTGTGCAGATAGAATACAAGTGTTATTTAACATATTTACCATATTCGACAATAGTTTAGTGCTTCTTGAGATACAAAGCCTATTTACGAATACTTTTATATTAGCGCTAAAATACCACAATGATTACTTCGGATCAGACTGTGGTTATAAGATTTTTCAATAAAAGAAAAAACTATTATATAAATTTTTTATTTCGGTCTGGTAAATTAACACATTTATTGACAATCTTGAATTGGAAATATTAGTGCATTTGATTATTTCCTAATTGAAGTTTTCTTTGTTTTGTTCGGATTAATTCAACCAATGTTGTTTTATTGGGAATTTATTGTAATGATTTTCAACCAATTTACAGATTTTAATAAACCGTTTGAATTTCTTTGAGTAGAATTAGTTCAGAATTCTTAATTTTATATTTGCGTGAGAAAATAGTAAAAATTTCGTTTTGTTCCCTCAATAATTTCTATTACTCAAATGGGGAAAATAATTTTTTGTAAATTTGGAAACTATAATGAAACACTTTCAAGAACACGGATTATGTTAGTGCAAATGAATGATAGCATAATGAAGTTACCAAGCCTTGCGCCTAGAACATTTTTTATTTTTTTACGAATAACGTACAAATATAGATTTTTTTTGAGAGGACTTTATTTTAGATAAATTATTTACACTTGCAAAATAATGGTATATTCGAATAAAGGGTATAAAACCAACGAATTTTCGTATGAGCATTATGCCATATGACAGATGAAATGAAATTTTGAAGTATCGGGCTTCCACACTGGAGCCAGTATATGTTCTTGAGTATTTTAATTTCATTACGACTAATTAAGTTACAATGATATCATTTTAAAAATTCTACGACATAGCTTGACCTTACATGTCAAGCGGGTCATGAAATGACATTTTGATAAAGGAATAGGTTTTGGTAGCATATTGCTGTTTTTATTTTAAATGAAAGTAAAAGGAGTGAATAGGAAAGTAATAATATTCAATGTCATTTATTGTAATTATTCATGAGCTTATGTACATTTTTATATTATAAGTAATTAATAAATTGCAAAAACGTTTTTTATTGAATTTAAAAACTGTACATTTAATGTTTTTTTTGTGTGTCCAGAACAAAACCATACATTTATGACATTCAAAATGTAGGACTAGATTGTTGCAATACCAATTCCATGTTTTACTTTACAAGAGTTTAATTGCTTCGTCTTGTAAAAATACGCGAAATTGGCTATGACTAGAACTACCTACTTTAGGACCTAGACCTTTACCTAGACTTACTATTACTTTTTACCTAGACCTACTTTACAAGAGTTTAACTGCTTCGTCTTGTAAAAATACGCGAAATTATTTTGATACTAGCAAATAAATACCCGTTCTCCGCACGGACCAAAAAAAGTTGTAATCGATCCAAGTATATGTACCATTTAATCCATTCTAGGATAATAAACTTATCTTATTAATTCCGCTCATTATAAAGTATAAAATACTGTTAATTATACTACCTTTAAAATCCAAAATGCATATTTGCAATCAACAGAACCATCAATGAAGAAATCATCACCTAAACCCACAATAAAATATTGGAATGGAGACTGGACGAAATTACGTCACTTGAAACATGTCAATTATTTTTTAAACAATGAATTCAGTTTCTGAAAGAAATGGCAACAGAATAAAATAAACATTGGCAATTTTAATTATTTTCGTTAAAAGTTTTATTTAATTTTTTCAGCAGATGGCATCAGGAAAGTAAAAAAAAAAAAATGATCGGATTTGACACAAAGTGGTGTAGTTTTTTCAGAAAATTCGAGTTTTCTCTAAAAATAGAACATTTTGAAACCTGAAAGTTCAAAAATCATAATCTAAGTATGAACTACGCATACGCATTTGTGCCATGTTACGAATCAAACAAATGTCTAGTTTAACATCTATTCTAACACATAGTTCGCTTACAATAACCAAGTTTGGATTTTGATCGATTGTCCAGAAGCCAAGTTTCGCGAGATACTTTATAGTTAGTGCGCGTTATAAATCACCGACAATGATTGACTTCCGAAAGATCAGACGTGTGGTTGCAGTGAAGATTCCTTTCAATATCAAAGAAAAAACCTATTATATTTTAAAATTTTATTTTTTCGGTCCTTGGTGAAAATTTAACCCCACAGTTTTGGTGACAATCTCTGAAGTCTGGAAAGATATTGGCATGTGCAGTTTATCGTATTTTAACGTGAAAATTGAAAGGGTTTTTCTTTTGGTATTTTGTTGGAATCTGATGAGTTTCAACCATAGTTGATTCTTTTGGGGGAATTTATTTGATATCTCATGCCAATTTTCACGCCAGATTTTAACGCCAAGATTTTAACGCCAAAGGTAAACACGGTTTCGGAATTTCTTTGGAGTAGATATTAGTTCAGAATTCTTAATATTTATATTTCGGGGAAGTAATACACTGTAAAAATTTCCGTATTTGGTTCCATCTCAATAATGGTCATATTAGCTGCAAAAGCGTGGTAAAACCTTTCACCATTTTTTCGGTAAGATTTTGGAAACTAAAAACTGAGAAACTGTTCAACTGAACACCGGAATTATGGTTGCTGAAATGAATGAATGATGATGAATGAAATGTTTCACCAAACAGCCGTTGCAGCTGCTAGGAACCATATTTTTAGTGAAAACCAGAGCTAAATTTTTAACAACGTAATGAAGCGTACAAAATAATAGATTTGGATGTTTGAGGAGGACTTTAGTTTTGATATTATTTACACTGAAGAGCCAAAATAACTGGTATATCTGCGAATAAAGGTGTATAAAACCAATCGAAGTTCTTCGCTATGTTCAGCAGCGTCTATGTGCTCCTATCATGACAGGTTATGAAAATTGAAGGGATTTTGTAAGTTTCGGGGGTTGAGAAATGGAGTTCCATATCATGTATCTCCGAGGTGGAGATGAATTTTGAATTTTCACTTACGACGACAATTTACGACAATTGCACGAGTGTACAATGAATATCGATAATCCATTAAAACATAAAATCTACGACATAGCTTTGACCTTACATCGTACAAAGCCGGGTCCATTGACAACTGATCATTAAATGTGATATAAACGTGTATGTCGATTCTATGTCGTACAAGTGTCGACTTGTTAACCATTTAATGAATATTCACCGATATGGGCATCTGGTGACGTATATATCACGTAACCGCAATATATCATGTTTAATGATTTTCGTCCGTCGTCGATGATCCGTTTTTAACAAAACATTTATATATAAACATTTTAAATTAAAGTAAAGCAATATTATTTAGAATAATCAATTTTTATGTAGTAATGTTAAATAAATAATTAATCTACTTACATTAGCCCAAATGCTAATACATATAAAATTTAAAAAAAATAAGAAGACAATGACCCATTTTAAAAGCTTTCGATTTTAATTTCTAAATATGTTCTAATTAAACATCTATAGCTAAAGATCAAATCTTACAATTCTGATGGATTAAAAAAAACTCATTTATAACGCTTTCAACTGCATAAAATATAACAAATATATTTAATTTACTTTTCTGTTCCTCTGCATTTCGCACACATTTTTTCAGCTTTCTGAACCATGATTGAACTTATTTCGGGCGAATTACTTTGCGAATGACAACATTTGATTTGTTTTCTTCGAAGCAAATGTTGAATGCGATGTGATGACAATTTATAAAACATCTGCTAATGTCAGATGATAAAAAGACAAAAAAAAAATTACAAAATCTTAAAATAAGGTTTTCTCAATCTATTGAGAATGTCAGAAACAAATATTTAATATGCTTACTCAAGCTTGCAAACTTTGTTTATGCAATCCTCAATGGTAATACTTTCCTATCCATTTAGTGTTTTAAGTGTTGAGTTTGGGATATTGATAAAATATGTAAGAGGTCCTGTCAATGTTTACATTCACGCATTAAGTGCATTCGTTAATTCATAAGTAAATATTTTGACATTTCTAAGTGTTTTGTAGATTGTTAATATCAGTTGCACATGTTCTTTTGTATGCATTGCTAAAAGGAAATTACTCTAACTCCTCCTTTTGAAAATTAACGGACATGTCGGTAAAATTGGTAAGATAAATAAAATAATTTTGAAATATTTTTAACATTTCATTAAAACTTTAGAATTCAGAACTTTTTGTAAAAAATATTTAAGAAGCCAATAAATCAAATATTTTGTTTTGAAACTATATATATGCTCTTTAAGCAAATAACTAATTACTCAAAGATGTTCCAACTTTAAAAAAAAAACCCATAACAATATGAATATTTGAAAATAAATTAATCATAAAATTAAAATTGTTTGCTTAAGGATAATTGTGGAAATAATGAATCTCATATATATGCAATAAAGTCCCCTCGGTTTTTAACTATTTTATGCTACAATCAAATCATACAATATATAGTTAACAACAGAAATACACAGGAAAACGAAAATTCATTTTCGGAATCTATAAATAACAAAAATAATAAATCGCTTCCAAAACTTAAAGTCCAAAAGCAATGTAATAAATAAATAGCAAATATAAAAGCATAGCAAAATCAGCATAAGTTTTGTTTATTGCCCACATATTTCGATCTTCTCAGTGTCTCATTCTTATTTTCAGCATTATTATTAAAATAATGCTTTTAAAAGACATAATACATTTCTCATTTAAAGAAAAATGGAATTTTAGCTATTATTTCAATAAAACATTGATTTTTCAGTCAATTTCCCTTGCCAAATCACCGAGATATAATGGGTGTCATTTATAGTTCTACGTGTATTTTGTTTGTTTCTGAACGCTTCTATGGCTCAGTTTTTAAGGTTGTTGATTATGTTAAAATATATATTTTACTTTGTATAACAGGAGTAAAAAAAATATTAAAATCATTATGAAGCTTTCGAGTAATATTTAAGAAATATTTTAAAAATTCATATAATTTAAATCTTTTTCACGAAATTTTGCCATCAGTGTTATGGATTACTTAAAAATCTGTTTAATTTCATTTTTTTTGTATTTTTAGCTAGGCTGTGGCGAGTTTATGAATAACCTTTTCGCGATCTTAGTCTACGGCATATTCTATTTCTATTAACAGTTTAAACCAGGGGTTCCCAACCGGTGGTACGCGGGAAAATTTCAAGTGGTACGCGTGAGTGTGGGGAACATGATGCTATTAATAGCTTCTGTACCCATGAGTAGTGAGCTCGCAAACATATTACCCATTATTTTATTTTAAAGAGAATTCTTTAATTAACTTATTAAATTAACTTCTGGAGCGAATGTAAAACCTAGTACCTTTTGAGCTTCCGGCAATCTTTGCTATTTTTTATGTCATTTGTTAAGAGTTACTTGTGTGAGAGAGGATTTTCTGATCTCTTGTACATAAAAAAATAAACATAGAAGCAGAATAATTTTTGAAGAAGACTTAAAAGTGAAGATGAATAGTTTCATTACTCCTAACGTTGATATTTTCACAGGCAAACAACAACAACAAGTTTCGCACTAAAGAAAGACTATAAACGTATATTTTGTATGATGATTATTTTTTTGGGCTGAGTTTGTACTATTATTTTATTTGTATGTTTTTAGACCTATGGATAATAAATAAACTGTAAATTAATACCATTTTAATATTTTTTTTTTCCTTTATTATAAGCATGTTATAAATAAACAAATATCTAACCATTAAATATGAAATTTTCTCAGGAATTCAAAAAGCATTTGAAAACTTTTAGAAGATTAAATATTATACGTTTATTAAAATATTTAGGTCTGGTGGTACGCTAAAATTTCTCAAAAGTCAAGTGGTACGCAGGTGCAAAAAGGTTGGGAACCCTGGTTTAAACTATTTGAACAAACTCTCATAATTGCATTTTTTTTTCAGTGATACGTGAAAGAAGTGTTTAACTGATACTTTTCTGAAAATAATACCTTGAAGAACCCTGTCCATATCATCCCACCATTCAAGATTTATCAAATATTAAAATGTTAGATTCATTTTAGTATCTTAAGCTTAAAGTTACTTTTTTTCCAACATGTACAACTACATATTTAAAATTTTGAATTCTTATGAAATTTGTTGATTTTTTTTTTTCATATTTCATGGGTTTTTTTAAAATTTCCTACAGCAAGTAGGTATTATTGTATTGTTTTTGCGGAAAAGTGCCGTATCAGAAAAATTAGGATTTTTAGAATTTTTTTATCAAGTCTTGTGTTTCCAATCCATATCATTACTGAAATATAAGGATTTTTTTTAACTACAAGCCTAACTATAGTACTGATCTATTTAAAGCTATACAATTGTGTAGAATTTATAAACATTCATATGGAAAATTTAACGAGGGATGCATAATTTGTTTGTGGGTTATAAGACACGACGTTTGACGTAGCTGTGACCTCATTACAGTCGTTCTAGTGTGAAAGAATCAGATGTTGGGTGTTTTGTTTGTGGCGTATAACCGTATAAGACATCATTTGGTATATATGTGAGGTAACCTAACCGTAATAGGCATGGTCGTCAATTAAAATTTTCTTTATTAAAAGTTTTCATGCCTATACGTTCATCTTTAAAAATTTATTAGAGCGTGCAATAACATGGGGATAGTTGTAAATATTTTTACAATTTTAGGCATAATAAATGCAAGCCAATGCAATTTCTTGCTTTATTTTACGTCACTTTCCAGTTAGGAAGTAACTAGTTTTGAGAGGACTTTGGATGTCTGGAGTGCCAAGTTGGCGCTGTTTATCGCTTCATAGTTCGATTCAAGTTCGTTATACCCTAACTTCGACGACTAAGAGCAACACTTATAGGACCAGGTCTTTCTCTTGAAATTCTTATAAACAATCTGACACTTCTTACCGGATTCACCAGCTAAATGCTAAAGACCACTTATACGGTGAATCAGTATGGGGACTTAAGATCAAAACTAAGTTATAGTCTATATTAAATACAATAAAGATTTGATTCATACTCTTTTCTTTACTAATTTATATGTTAAAGAGATGTATGTGCCTTTTTTGCTGAATTGGGTTAAAGTATCTAAACAAAAGTTTCCCACACTTCCAAACGTACGCGGTTTTTTTTTTTTTGTAAATTTTATTATTGCACTATAAAAATTTCAGGAATGTCTACGAGAATTTTTGTCCAGCAGAGCTGACCAATTTTTACCAGTAATGTTTAGTGTAATGTAACTTTGCCAGAAATGTCAAATAATGTCCTGCTGAGTTGCTCAATGTTTACCAGTAATGTGCCACGCAATGTTACTTTGCTAGAAATGTCAAATAATGTCCAGATGAGCTGTCCAATTTTTACCAGTTGTTAAGCCGGAGAAAGATTAGATATGTTAGGGGATTTTGTGTAGATAGTTATTCTGATAATTGCTGATTGCTATTAATATGATTCCTGATATGGCCAAGTCGTATAGTAGTTATAGTACATTGCGTTAATTACATTATCAAGAACTTATAATCTAATTACTTCCGTGAATAAATCAGAACTCTATCATAATTATTAAGAACTATATTAATTAATTCTACCGCAATATCCCTGGACAGCAAATGAGCAGACAATTGGTTAACTAATTAAGCATTTATTAACATACACAAATACAACCACGCGTTTACCATACTAGACAGTAATAGCAATAATAATTGTACTAAATATCATAACTCAGTGTACATTGTTAAGGTCCTAGCATAATCGTCAATTACATTTAATTAAACCTATCCTGGAGAGATTAGAATTATCAACTCACCCCTTTACAGCTACTTGAAGACACTTAGAAGAAGGACACTGTTGGTGTCGGATAGAAATTCTACCAACCATCTTCATAACACCGTTTACAACACTTTCATTATACTTAGATTGAGGCACGGTAATTGGGATGAATGGGACGGGGCATGTCAGGCAAGGGTCCCAACAGCACCCAGACACTTAGGAAGGATACTTAGATGAGACGGTATCGCAATGCACTGTGCTAGGAGCACTGTGCTCGAACGTCGCCGGATTTATGCCGCCTCATATGGGGTAAGTCAAGCCATGGAGGCCCAGCCGCGTATCCAAGGGGCACCTCGCAGACGGTCGGGCACCCAGCTCTCAGTTGAATCTCAAGTTTACTTTTCTGGATTAATCGTAACTGAGCTCAGATCTCGCGGTACAAGCCGACGAAATCTCCAAAGCTCCACCTATGTAAAAGTTGCCCAATTACATAATTCTGAACATCCCCCTAGCACAAACTCCCACCTTCGAATTTAAATTGCGCTCGGACAGTCGTCAGGATGGTGCAATTACAATAACCCCATTGGATATTAAAATCCTCTGAAGTTTCCCGAAGGTTCACCTGAAGACATAACTCCAGGTTCTCCCTGCAATAAAACTTCTTGACACTACCTTAGTGGTGTAACGTTATGTCCAACAAAACTCTTTTATGCCGGACATGGTGACTGTGGCGCCAGGTAGGAATTTATGCGTCTGGGGAAAGAATGTTGGCTATGAAATCAGCCCAACACTAGTAATGTTCCGTGTAATGTAACTTTACTGGAAATGTCAAATAATGCCCAGCTGAGCTGCCAAATTTTTACCAGTAATGTTCCGTGTAATGTAACTTTGCTAGAAATGTCAAATAATGTCCGTTTGGATAAATACATTTTACTTGGGGTGCCTTTTTTTCTTAACTTCCTGCTGCATTTCACGGCAATCTGACTGGATTGCTCCGGGTGTCTACCAGATTTGATCCTCCGGCCTTTGGGCCCACTCGTAAAACCATTTCATTACTAAGCGCTTCGCGTCGCAGTCATGGATGCTTGTTCACAGCGATCCATTATATTGAATTCTCCAGAAGGATATGTGTCAAATTATTTTACATAAGTTTCTGAGAAAAACTTAAAACTCCAAAAAAGCAATGTAAACTTGTAAAACCTAGGGACGTTTGTTATATATAAGAGTAACGTTCCGAATTTTTTTATAGTATACTTTCGTAACTACAAATATTAAAAACTCTGAAAAAATATCGAAGCCAAATTTACGGAAAAAAGCCAGAAACATCCGAAACCGTTTACTTTTGACTCTCGTGAGGTATAAAATATATTCCGCCAACAGAATCGTTTTTGCTCGAAACATATCAAATTCCAACAACTGCTGAAAAAAAAAAGACTTTCCACTTTCACGTTAAAATACGGTCAACTGCACATGCCGATTTCTTTTCAGTCCTCGAAGATTGCCACCAAAACTGTGGGGTTAAATTTTCGCCAGGGACCGAAAAAAATAAAATTTCAAAATAGAATAGTATTTTTTTATTTGATATCGAATGGAATCTTCACTGCAACCACACGTCTGATATTTCGGAAGTCAATCATTGTCGGTGATTTATAACACGCACTAACAATAAAGTATCTCGCGAAACTTGGCTTCTGAACTATCGATCAAAATCCGAACTGGGTTATTGTACGGGGCCAATACGCGAACTGTGCGTTAGAATTCGGATGTGAAGACAAATAACATTAAAGTTTTGCCTCACAGTATTATAGTGAATAAAAGCAGTGTAACATTAATAACTCAACCATTATTTTTTTCTTTGTCAGATTATTATTGTTTGCTTAATTTTCAAATTGTATTTTTTATACATTTGATTTGGATGTTTGTATGCATTATTCATTCTGCAAATTCTAAGCAAAAAAAGTATTCTGTATTTAAGAAATGTAAGATTCAATTTTACCAAAATATATAACATCAAAATTCATGAAAAAAAAGATTTGTCATTAATATTTAGACTTTTTAATTTTAGGATATTTTGGTTAATTGTGAAGTAAATTCTCTTATTTGGTGAAACTTGATATTCAAAACTACACGAACGTTTACTGAAAAATACTACAGCTGATGTTCATTCTAATAGACTAGACTTATTAAAACCTCACAATATATTTCCCTACTACTTACCAAACGTATATTAAACAGCATAGAACAAATATAGCACATCTGTTATTAAAAATAAACGTAAATAAAACAAATCCTTTCCCAAAACTCACCTCATGATATATAGATGGCCTATGAAGTGACATAGGAACTAAAAAAAATAATAATAACCCAAGACTAGACCGTGAAACCAGAAATAAGAAAAAGAAAAAAAAATGAAGAAGCCATCTTTAATACAAGATAATAAATCAACAATGACAATTAAATCTTTTCTGGTCCAGTTTATTAGGATCGGATTGGCATAGCAGGTCTTTTGCTTCATGAGCTTTCAATAGGTGGACCACCGCTGGACGTTTTAGGATGGTCTCAGACAAATTGCTTCTACCATGACTGTCAAGTCCGATTTTTTTAAACTGATTTATTACGCTTGGTATACGGTGTCGTATTAGGTTTGAGAATGTGTTGTGGTTTATAAAAATACGTAAAGATTAATGTTTCTTTGATTGTTGATTGATACCTAGATTTCTAAGGATTCATATTACATTTATGATTTCTAAGATAGTAATTGATATTCTAATTTAAAATATTGGTGATTAAACTGAGATCCTTATTATTTAGATGGTTGCTTCAGATGGAGTTACAGATTTCTTGAGTTGATAGTCATTGTTCCAGATCTATAGTTTAAAAGGATTGGATTGTCACAGCATGTATTTTATTTGTGTGCTTACAATAGGTTGACAACCGATGTCTGGCTTGTCTCAGACACATTAATTGTCCCTACCATGACTTATTTTCTTTTACTGATTAATTGCTTTTGATGCAGGTTTCCGTAATTTTATAAGGATGTGATTCCATAATTTCTTAATTTTTTATAACAATTATTTCTATATAAACTGTGATGATAGCATTAAAAAAAACTAACTACCTTAGATCGAAATTAATAATTAACGATAAAATCTTACTTTTAACATTCAAAATACACCTGAAACATAAAAGCAAAACATCATGATATTTTACTCCTTTTCATTTTCATTGCAATGCAAAAACTTGACTTTCTTCTTTATATTTAATAATACTTTACATTCAACAGTTACAAAATATTTTAATCATTGAAAACCGTTTTCCCGATTCTTATTGACAAATCGAAGAACACTGTATCTCATTCCATACAACCACGCCTTTCCATCGGACCGATAGACTTCACATGTCTACCTGTATTTTATTCCTGAAGACTGCATTGAAATATCGCTAAGCCATTTCTTGCTACGGCGCCTTGGCTTGTCATTTTTCCAATTTTACACGTGGAACCCTAAAATTAAGTCTCATCTCAGCGTTTAGTTTTGTTCTGAACATGGAGCTGTGACCTTTCAGTTTTTCAGAGAATATTTTTTTAATAAAGAAGGTTTTGTCAGCTCTTTATTTGCAGTTTTATCTGAAAGTAGAAAGCACCAGTAGTGAATAGTCAAACGTATTATATAAGATGTCATTTATTGTAAATATTCATGAAAGAGTAAGAGCTAAATATTCATAAAAAGTAGCTTATGTTTATTTTTATACATAAGGTAAATTAGTTTTATTAAGTCCAACTTGACAAATAATAAATTTTGAAACTAAACCTTTATTGTTTTTCAATTAACACTACGAGTTAAATTTATACGTTTGGACCTTGTTAAATAACATGGAAGTTTATTATTGTTAAGATAATCATATTATTAAGATATTTAGCTCAAAAAAGCTTGCGACATTTCCCATAATTATAGAAATTATCGACCAGGTGAAAACTTTTTTAATTATTTAAATGTGATTTTTTTATACGAGCAATATTTTTCGTTAAACTTTAAATTTTATGTAATTTCTTAATTAATCAACAAATACTGAAACGATGCTGATAATGTTTGGTGATAATTACATTTCCTTATCAAACGCCAAATGATATAACAAATATTTAAAAAAAAGGAATGTTATTGGTAGACCAATACATATTCAATATTAATTATTTATAAAAAGGAGAAATCCGCATACTTAATTTTCTAGAAAAGCAATAAAACGGCATTAAGAAAAAACAAGAAACATTAAGATTTAAAAATATACTAAGTTAGTTTACGTCCCGTCAAGAAACAGTTTAAGTGTGGTAAAAAAATCACTTTCTAGGAATACACGTTGTATTTAAAAAAACATTCATATAAAATGTTTAGCACTACAAGAGTGTAACTACTTCGTCTTGCATAAATACATTTAAATGCTTTGCTCTTTATAATTTATATGTATTAAATAAATGTTAAATTTACTTTAATAAAAAGCAACATTTGTTGCATTGATGGTCAGCGGAAATGTGAATAAAAGAATCAAGATCATTTAACTGTTAAGGAATTAACTAAAATTTCCCGAATGTCAGTCAACTAATACAAAAAAATACGTAGTGCACTGAATTCACTTAGTACCAATGATAAAAAAAAAAACTTTCTTACATTGAGTATCCAACAAAAGAAGTATTTGTAAAGAAACATCCAATACACACATACTTTCCAGAACAAGACTCGTACACAAAAACGAATCACCCGAACCATTTATAAAGTACCTTCAACCCTAATCATTTTTCACAATGAAAGGAAGAGTCCCTGAAAGCGGGGCACAATTGAATCGTTAAATGTAAAAAGAGCTTAAGTCCAAAGGAGAATTTTCCACTGCGTTGTCCCCTTTAAATATTTTTAAAGAAAGAAGAGCCTGGTTGGAAGTCTTTCGGTGGATTTAAACTTTTTATCTTTTAACTATTCAATTACAACGGGCAGAGATCAGACACCTGAAGTAATGGTTCTGCAACACGCTCGAAGTTGGAACCAGAGCCATTTGTTCTCAAAGTTACACCAATCCTTTTGCGCTTGGATACGCTATGCGCATTTTTTAACAGGATGGAAAATTGTAATTGAATTTTCATTTCCAATTTTTTTCGTAAATGTAAAACGGGGCACTAACCTAAATTGATTTCAATCAATGATTTTATTCGGTCCTATGCTTCCACAGTTTTCTTTTTTGGTGTTTAGTGCAAGGTCAAATTGTAGTTGTGTAATCTAATTTGCTAAATAGATTCGGAGAGTTTTTGAGATCGTAAATCGTATAGTTTCAGATTGATTGCATAATATTTTAAGCACCTTGAATTGTGATCGTAAATAGTTCAAATTGTCAATCAATTGAAAGTTTAAATAAATGAGATTTTAATGAATTTGTTTAATATTTTATTTGTAAAATTCAGTTACTTACATTAAATACATTTATATTTCCATACATAAATATAAGGATTCAACATATTTTTGTATTTTAATGAGTAATAGGGAAATAATACTTAAAGAAATAATTCATAAAATTACATCATATCAATTTTAAAAATATGTATTTTATTTATACAATTTAATTTTAAAAGCATATGTATCAAATATTCGGTTTCGAATATCCTTTTTTTAAATTGGTAATAGAATCTTTTTGATAATAATTGATTTGTATTTGTTATAAATTGTTAAAAAAATGTTTACTGATTTTTTTCTGTTTTTAACCGAAAAACGGAATTTGCATATTCATTTATTGCAAACAAACCCAAAGAAAATGTAAATTTTTATAACATGCACAGGAATTCTTACCTATGAAGCAGAAAACGGAATATTTACCTCGACTGCCGGAAGAACCAAAGTAAAGTGGTTCTATTATGTTACTTTTCGGGAACAAGTATTACACATTTACTCAAAAGTCCAGCCCCTTACCTAGGGTAACTTTTCATTATTCCACTTACGGATGCACGTTATATGTGCTACGCTTGCATGTACATAAATTACAGAGTACACAAATAGGCTTGCATAATACACTAGTTAAAGCGGGATCGAAAGGAATATAGGAACTAAGTCAAGCAAATTTCCAACTTGAAACAGACATTTAGGAATCTATCCCATGTAGTTAAATAAATTATCCGTGAATACAATGACATAACCACAAAGGGCAAATCTAATTTAGTGATTAGTCGAACATAAAATACATCTAAAAAAGACCGTAATTAAATGGATTAGAGAGGATGATGGTTCAAAGGTGGGATTTTAGTACATGTTAACAGGTGTTGCGAAAATGTAATAAAAATATTGTAAAATAAAAAAAAAGAATTTAAGGTTAAATTTCTATCTAGAAATAGGTATTTCGAACTATATCTCATTTATTCCAACCACTCTTGCTGAGTAGATAAAACACAAGTCGTAGAGATTACCCAGTTCGAACCCCGTCGTCCTGTAAAGCTTTTATGTTGTTAATAGCAATGAATCTACTCTGCAGGGTACTCTGCACTAGAGATATTATGCCCATTTCAAACAATAATACCCATTCCAATAATGCCCACAATAATGCCAATATGCCATAATGCCCATTTCAAACAATAAATAAACAGATCCGAAACTTCAGCAAAAACATCGCATTTGTCAATTTAGCAACAGCGAATATATTAAGTTCACTAGAACGAAATCTCAAAAATGTTAGAACTAATGAAACCTGTGATCTCTAACAGGCCCAGAGCAACGAGGAGTTATTTAATTTGACATCACCACATCCCCTAAAGAACATACTTTAAACGCCATTCTCTTTGATGCGACGCATGCAAATAAATGCGACTTCAGCACAGCAGCCCCATCCACAAAGTGCCTGGCCCTGGGGTAGCACTTATGACGCTAAAAAGACATAAGAGCGCAGAGGCCTCCACACTCTAGCACAGATAACGACCGGCACTTTGTTTGGGTCGCTTGTGGTAATGCCACTAGCACATTTCTGCACAGACCTCGGCTCACACGAGGGGCATTATTTCATGTTGTTTTGTTATTGTTTTTGTGGGCATGCTGGATTGGAGCGTTATCAAGAACTTTGTTGAGGGGGGTGATGTTCCCCATTTTCGGAATCGCTTCAGAGGGCTTGACTGATGATGTCGGTTCTTTTAGAGTAATATTAGAGATATTTATCTCTCTTTTTTGGAGTGACGCTGATGTTTTTTGCTGTTGGATTGCTGGAGTGGTTTTTTAAATGAACATTTTTATTCGTACGAAGATGCTCTGGAACATGTTTGGATAGTAACATGTTAGATGCTGCAATATTTCTTGTACCTGTACCCGGAGACCCGTAAACAAGTTTGATTAAATTTTAAAGCAAAATTGAAGCAATTTTTTCTCTTTTATTTCAAGTTATACCATGGACTTTAAAACTATAGTTTATTTTTTTATGTTTCGCCGGTTTTTTTACATCGATGCCTATCTCTGGAATATATCATTGCATATCATCTTTGCAATAGACTGAGTCTTTATGTTACTAAATCTTTATATTAATACTAAACTGACCAAAAATGTTAATTAACCATAAAAACACTAGACACATACGGTTTGCTATAGCTCGAACATTATATGTAGCATTCTTAAATGATTTTGTTTAGAAAAAAATAACTAATATAACTCTAATAAACAAAAAAATTCCAAAAAAACTATTTTTTGCGTCTAATTCACAGTCACAAAAACGTACACGTGTGCTCTTTTCTATTTATTTTACATTCGGTGAAAAAAAAGTTATTTTTATTCAGAAAACAAACAAATAAAATTTACAAATGAAAACCAAACCTTAATAACGATATCTCGTTCATAAAATCCAGTACAAAAGAGTTGTTATTATTGAAAAATAAAAAGAAAACTACATCAATGGAATACATATGTTTATTTTATGTATGACCTTTTGAAACGCTCCGTGTATTAAAGAGAACTAAAAATGAAATTAACTTGTTTTTATTCAATAAGATAAAAAAATTTATTCAATGTGTATTTTTTTTATTTCAATATAATAAATTGCAATTTTCAAATATTTCTGAAAATTCTACAATGCAGTTTAGGAAAAATTATTTCATTGTATTGCAAAAAATATATAGTTTTAAAAAGCGTATAAAGAAATTTTTTTGATTCAACAACAAGTATTTTAAAATCGATACAATATTAAAATAACAAAATAAAGGTAGGCATTATGTTAAAATCGAATAACGGGCATAGTAATTAATCTTTGTATCTTTTGTAAGATAACAAAGACAAACTAGAACAACTTTTATAAAACTTAAAAAACTATTTTTATACATCATAAAAGTAGCACATATTTAAAGCAGTTATCAATTTATTGACGTATCACATTTTCTATAGAGTTACTTTTTATGAAATTTCTTTTGTCAATTATGTTGCTTAAAACTAGCCTTTCCAAATATGTGTGTTCAAAACATGAAAGAAAAACCGCTTTGGAAAAACATAAAAACTTATTTTCTCAAGTCATTGTCCATGTAAAAGCTTACGTGGCATTGTTTTAAATGCTCGATTTGAATGCTTATTTCTATTCTTCTCTTGCAAGCAAACTGATTCTGATGGACATTGTTTTCTGCAATTTCCTTCTTTTCGAAATTTATTTGAATTGTTTCGAAATGTTGTAACCGTTATTGATTTTGTAAAACGGACATCAATGAAATGACGATTTAAAAATATTTTTTTAACAACGTGCAAAAAAGTTCACTTTTTTATATCATATTCATTCATAAATCGTTGCGAAAATGACACTTTACGTGCTTACGTCACAGACAGTGCCGAAAGTAGTACTTTCGGCACTAGTGCGGTAAAGTAAATAAGAGTATCTGATTGGTAGAAAAACAAAATGATGTTATAAATATCTCCATGGAAACTAAATGATTTCATGAAACTCACTTACTTCTATTGGTTCGTTACTTTTGCATTTTCTAATCTTCTTTCTAATTTCTTTTCTTTTTGCACTTATTATAAAAAATATTGTAAGGAAACACGTGCCAAATAATACTTTATTAAGCTCTTGTCATTATTTCACTCGACCTACGGTCTCGTGAAATAAAAGCCACTAGCTTAATAAAGTATTATTTTCGGCACTAGTTGCTTAATAACTATTTCGATTTATTGCACATACATTTATGTTTAAATCTAATGAAATATCAATTTTCTATGTGTAAAATTGTATATGACGTGTTGCAATTGATTACTGAATTTCGCACAAATATTATTTATCGCATAATAATATTTTTTAGATATGTGTTAATAAAATAGTCTATTTTTTTAGATAACACTGATCTAATATTTTATTTGAGTTTAAAAATTAGAAATTAATATCAACTTAACATAAAAAGAGAAATTTGGGGTGTCGAATTTTTTAAAACCGTAATTCTACTTTTTTAACATTCGTAGCGATTTTTTGCAATACATTTCGATGCAATGTATGTGAAATCTTTATGATTCTCAAAAAATCTACGTCTACTCTTTTTAGTAAGTGCCAAGTGTTAAAAAACTCGAAATCTATATGAGATTCATTTTTTCCACAATTAATTGTTAAGTAAAAATTTAAATTATATGAATAACATGTTTCAAATAATCACATTCTTACTTATTTTTTGGAAGATTAGAACATTTTTGAACAATGAGTATTTGGTTTTAAGATCTTAAATATAGTTCCGCAACATATATTTGCTTTATTGAGGTCGTAAATTTGAAGAAAAGCTCACAATGAAAGGTTGAACATCTTTAAATGATAATTTATTTCGAAGCAATTTTACTGACATGTCCGTTACTTTTTGAAAGAAAGAGAATGGAATCTACTAGGGACGCTGAATAAAACAACTGAAATCCGTCTAGTAAGGGACTCGTCATTCTCGTCTACATTTTGATTGGTGGATCAGATCGTGTATCCAGCTAAGCCTCGCCGAATCTATATTTCTTTACACTTGATATTATTGCAGTTCATTTATAATTTTCAGTTTAATATGTAATAAAAAATAAACATATTAGAAAACAATCAAATTGAATTCTTTAAAAAAATTCTATGAACTTAGGGCGAAATCTGCTTTTTTGCCGTTTGTAAACTACATTTACAATCGCACAATAAAAAAAATCAGTATAGAAGTTTAACTTATGAAATGAAATAAGAAAAAAGTCGTTCGTTTTGATATTGGCGATGTTAAAACGGCGAACCACAACATTCCGTAGCAACCCCGCCAGTCAAATGAGGTTACCGATTTCTCGTTTTCCCATCCATTTCGGAGCCTGTCGGGACTCTTACTAGACGGAGTTGAGTTGTCCATCGAGCGACTCTAGAATCTACAAACCGTTGAGAAATATCGAAATATTTACTTATAAATTAAATAATGCACTTAATGCGTAAATGTAAACATTGACAAGAACTCTTACATATTTTATCAATATCCAAAACTAAACACTTAAAACGCTAAATGGATAGAAAAGTATTATGAGGACTGCGAACAAAGCTTTTTAACTTGAGTAAAGATATTAAATATTTGTTTTTTTGCTTGGGGAAACCTTAGTTAAATATTCTGTATTTTTTGTTTTTGAAGCATCTGACATTAGCAGATGTTATAAATTGTCATCATATTGCATTCAGCATTTGAATCAAGGGAAACAAACCAAATGTTATCACTCGTAAAGGGCAATTCGCCCGAAATAAGTTCAATCGTGGTTCAGAAAGCTGAAAAATGCGTGTGCAATGTAGTGGAATAGAAAAGTAAATTAAATATATTTGTTGTATTTGATGCGTCGTAAAGCGTAGTAAATGAGGTTCTTTTCATCCACCAGAAATTTTAGTGTAGTTATCTGATCCTTTTGTAGTTATAGATTGTTTTAATTAGAAAACATATTTGCCTAGAAATTAATATGGGAATAATTCAAAATCGTTTATTCGAGGTTTTTTTTAATTATATATATTTTAGCATTTGTGCGAATGTAAGTAGTTTAATTAGTTATTTAACGTTACTTCAGAAATTTATTTTCTTAAGTAATATTTATTTACTTAAATTTAAAATGTTTAAACATAAAGGTTTTGCAGTTGGATATGTAGTAAAATAACGTTAAAAACCTCATTAAATAAACTTATTTTTTAAATAATTCTAAATATCTTTGAACAAAGTAAATAGAGTGAGAAATATTTATGTAATATAAATGTTCACGGCTATGGTTAAAAAATAAACTAATACAACCATATGAAACTCGTGCTGCGAAATTTATTCCTGAAAATTATCAGCATTTCTCATATTTACCAATCGAAATGTTAATTATATTATGGTAATTATTAATTTTAAATAATTAATAGTTGAGATTTTACAGTGTGATTTGAAAAGTGATGTATCGGACAATTATGGTTTGTTTTCGAGTTAAAAGTATTTAAATTATACATTTTAAAAAATTCCTTTGATTGAGATAATATTTAAATAGATCGGTACAATAAAGTTAGGATTGGAGTTAACAAATCCTTATATTTCAGCAATGAAAAGGATTAGATACACAATGCTTGATAAAAAAATTTGAAAATCGTAATTTTTCTGATTCGACACTTTTCCGCAAAACAATACGATGCATAACTACGTGATTTAAGAAATTTTTTAAAAAACGTAAAACCTGCAAACACATAAAAATTCACAAGATTAACAAATTTTAAAATATTGTTGTTCATGGTGGAGAAGTAATTAAAAAAAATATACTTAAAAGTATCTAAAATTTAATATTTGATTAATCTTGAATGATAAGATGATATGAATAGGTTTTTTTTTTATTTTATGATTATTAGAAAAGTATCAATTAAGCACTTACTTTGCATATTACTGAAATAAAAAGTGCAATTATACAAATTCTTGTTGACTGTTAAAACCTTCTTATACTGATTGAACATTCATTAGTCTAATATCAGAGTAAAGTCTATAAATAATATATCAGCAGTCAAGCTATTAAAATAAAAATCTGAAATCAAACTGATTTTTAATAATACCTAAAACAACACCAAATAAACTTTATCCGATTATCGCTGCTGGCTATTCCCTTAATCTATGCGGAAAAGGGAAGCGTTCAGGACACCGTCCCTCAACGAATTAGGGAACTCTGGATCCCTTGATTGACAAGGAGGCTAGCAAGAACCGCCTAGATGACTTTGAAAGCTTCGAAAGTTGTCATACATTAACTGTTCTGTTTCAACGGCCTGCAAATTCGCCGACCGCCGCTCTCTCCATCCTCATACCCAGCGTCCGAGTTCGGCCGCGGGCTCTATCTCGTCCTCTTCCCGGGCTGTGGGGAACCTCGTCTCCGCCAGCGGTCTATCCCGTCCCCAGCCTCCGTTCCCGAAGAGAGCCTCTTGCCTAAGATGTCCGGATCACAGCGCTCCTAACTGAGGAGCGAATCCAAGGTAGCTCCGAACGTCCCACGCCAAAGATGTCCGCAACTCCCGGCCAGCTTCCCGCAACCTCTGACTCTGGACAAATATCCTCTAACTTATCACTGTCAATGCTTAGCGTCTATTCACCTAGATGGGTCTCCCTCGTAGATATGTAATTCATATGTTTACTCATAAATAAATCATTGATCTAGATTAACACAGTAGAGCTTGTTCATTCTAAATACGGACTTGTACTACTAACCACTGCAAACGATTCTAACCTTTGGCAATCAACCATACCTTGGCAGTACTGAAGTTTGTACAGTGTATTGCTTAACTTAAATATAAACATTAAGAATTCTGAACTAATATTTACGCCATATTTAAAAAAAAAAGAAAATTCCGAAACCGTTTACCTTTGGCTCTCATGAAATATAAAATATATTCCGCCGACAGAATCGACTTCGGTCGAAACTCATCAGATTTCAACAAACTACCAAAGAAAACAACTTTCAATTTTCACATTAAAATAGGATAAACTGAACATGCCGATTTTTTTCATACCGCGGAGATTGTCACCAAAACTGTGGGGTTAAATTTTCACCAGGGACAAAAAATATAACGTTTCAAAGTAGAATAGTTTTTTTTAAATTTGATTTTGAAAAGAATCTTCAGTGCAACCACACGCATGATCTTTCGAAAGTCAATCATTGTCGGTAATATTTTAAGTGCACAAACAATAAAGTATCTCGCTAAACTTGATTTGTGATTTGTGTACTTTGGACTATCGATCAAAATCCGAATTTGGTTATTGTATGAAGTAAATGAGCGAACTATGTGTTAGAATTTTGATGCCAAGACTTATATCATAAAGTTTTCGCACTCACATTATTTTAAGGGAATTAAAGATGCGTCATTAATAACTAAAACATTTTTTATTTGTTGGTTAATTTACGCATAGTATTTTCTGATTACGTTATTTGTATACACAATTCATTCTATATATTCTAAACATAAATCGTCTTCCATTAATAGAATACGTTAGATTTGATTACAAAATGATATTGCATCAAAATGCATGGGTTGTCGATAATTCTACTTTTTTATTCATCGATATTTTGGTAAATTGTAAAGTTAATCCATTTTCTTTTTCGGTAAAAAAAACCCTTGATATTTTAAACTAATTGGATTTTTACAGGAAAATCATCGCTATAATTGACGTTCATTCTAATGGAGTGGACTAATTAAAACCACAAAAAATATTTCTCTCTACTCCAAACCAAACAAACAAAGTGTTTGGAAGTTCAACAGTATTAAGCAAATATAATACAGCTGTTAAGTTTTCTCTATGATGTTAAATATACAAACCATTCGTTCATTCGGTTTCAGCTGTTTTTAAAAATAAACGTAAATAAAACAAATCATTTAACAAAACTCACCAAATGCAACATAGATCACCTATGAAGTGACACTGAAACAAATAGAATAATAACCCAATATGGGGCAGCTAAAAGAGAAATAATTAAAAAATAAAGAACATATCTTTTAATACGACATAATATATCAACAGTGACAATTACATCTTTCCTGCTCCAGTTTATTCGCAACGGATTGGCATAGCAGGCCTTTTGCTTCATGTGCTTTCAATAGGTTGACCACCGCTAGACGTTTTAGAATGATCTCAGACAAATTGCACCTACCGAAACCTTTTTTTGTTACTGATTTATTACTTTCGGTATATGGTGTCGTATTATATTAGGGTTGAGAATGTGTTGTGGTTTATAGAAAACATGTAAAGATTAATGATTCTTCGACCTTTGATTAATGTCTATATTTCTGAGGATTGGTTACTCATATTTAACTTCATATTTCTAAGATATGGATTGAGATTCCGAATTCTAATAATGATGTTTACTTTGTGATTCTCATGTGTAGAAGGTAGTTTGAGGTTGAGATAGAGACTTATTAGGTTGTAGATAAATATTTAGATTCTTTGTGTATTGGTATTTTGTGAATGAATTAGTTAAATTCCCATCATTTCAGATCTAGTTTATGAGGATTGGATTGTATCAGCAATCCTTTTGTGTATTTGATTACAATACGTTGACAACAGCTAGCTAGGTTAGGCCATCGTCGCACTAGGGCTACACGAATTCTATTGGCGATGGGAGTCGTATTTTAGCTTATACACTGACCACTGACAACAGCTGGACATTTTATGATTGGTCTCAGACAAATTGATCCTATCATGACTGATTTTTTTAAAGCTTATTTGTAACTTTTGATGCACGCTTAGCATTAGAGTTAAGAATACATTGGGGTTTATATAAAAGATGTAATGAGATTAACGTTTCTTATAGTAATGATTGATGTATAGATTGTTCAAGGTATACGTTTGGTATTGTCTTTCTGATATCTTCAATAAGGATTGAGATACTAATACATGATATTGATGCTTTACTTGCGATTCTCTTTCTAAAGATAAAAGTTTGTGATTAACGCTCAGATTTCTTAAGTTGATGATTGGTATTTATTTTTTTATTTTAGAAGGTTTTAGAATTTTCATTAACCCTTTCAGTCCAAATGATGCCATTTGGCATCATCACTTTATAATTTTTTTTCAATTGTCTATAGCCAATTATGATATCCAAAAACACATCATTCGATTCTTCAAACTTTTTTTATTCGAAAATATTTTTTATTAATTCCAATAGAGGTCAGAACTATTATTGTTTTTAATTAGAAAATAGCTAATTTGCCTTGTACTCCATTTTTGAAAAGTTGACATATAATTAAAACAATATTTAAACTATTTTTGTTGAAATAATTACTAAAAAAATTTAAGAATGTGTTCAGATACTTTAAAATATATAAATAGAGGTTCTTTTTGTTAAAATATTTTTTTCAATTTGTTGTTTTCCATTATTGAAAATTCGTGATTCCAAATGGCATCATCGGGACTTGCTGGGTAACTCAACCCTTATTGGCGACTTTACTGTGTAGGTTGACAACTTCGTGCATGATTTCTTGAAATTTATTTTTTTCAGTTTAGAATTTATCCTAAATTAAATTTATGCATATTATAAATGATACGTAGGTGGAAACCTGAAACTTTGTTACTGGATAAGGTAGTATATATGCTAATGAATCGCAATTTTTCTGATGTTGAACTTAAAAACTCGAATGTAGGATTGGATACAACTGTAGAGAATGTGAATAATGAAAGTGCATGCGACGATGCAGATCGAAATACACTGGAGTGCAAAAATTAAGGACGAGACGGTTTTTTCAATATAACTTTGTACAAAAGCTTTCCAAATCAACACATTTAATACCGTAAGATCCCCAATACGTAAGGACATGAGTAATGTAAGCAACACTTACTAAAAGAGAAATCAGAGGGATAAAAAGAAGCTTTATTGAAACAGTAGCATGGAGCGCAATGCGACTGAAGGCCGAAACACCCTGTGATGGGTGTCCAGCAAGAAACATCCGGTCTTTAGTAGGGGATATGATCTCCCCTGACTGCTAGGCAGGCTCCACAGCGTCTGCCCATGCTGAGAATGAGGGTGTCAATGAGTTGTTGAGGCATTGCTGCCCATTCGTCTTGCAGCGCCAATCGAAGCACCGGAATCGTTACTGGTGGTAAGGTACGAGCTGCCAAGCGTCTGCCTAGAAAATCCCATAATGCTCGATGGGATTGAGATCCGGAGATCGTGCCGGCCAATCCATACGTTCAATATCCTCACTCTCTAACGCCCGTATTCACCGCTTTTTTCAACTCTGAGTTATCTCGCGAAAACCGGTTCTAACACCTCGTTTGGGGAAACCGTATTCACCGCTCAAATTACCTCCCGATTTATCTCAACCATAGGTTCAAAAGGTAACTCGCCGAATTGGAAGCGTTAACGTGTAACTTTCCGAGTTACGCATGCGCACAATCGAATTTCTGTGTGTTGTGATTATCACCATTCCTTTTTCGCATTCGTTTTCCTGATTTGTTTATTTTCTGAATACACTTTGCAAGCCGCACATTTGTAATTTTCTTGGTATTTTTGTATATCGTCGTTAAATGGAACCAGCAATCTCTTGCCACGCTTTTAGGTTTTTTTTTTTACATTACTTGCTTTGTTCGTTTCTTTGCATTCAATTATTTTAATTTGTGGTTTGATTAAATTAAGAATAAGTTCTTTCTCGTAGTTTGTGTAAAAAACACGTTTTTTTACGTTTTCTAGTTCGATCTCAGTAATTAGAAATAAATACTTTAAAAATGCAATAACAACAAAAACGAATGTAAAATAAAGATTATAAATAATAAATAAAAACAGAAACAGAAAAGCGAAGGATTGTGGTTAAAGAAAGAGGGAGTTATTTTCAAACAATCATATGCCGCCCTGAGCAAGTAACGTTCGCTAACTCCGAATCCATATACTCGGTGTTCAAAATACGCGGTGAATAGCGATTTCGTTAACGAGGGTGAACGCGGTAATGCGCGGGTATATCAACTCATGAGTTAACGCCAATCACTCGCGTTGCGGTGAATACGGGCGTAAGAGCTGTTCGGCAGCTACTGTGCGATGACATGGTGCATTGTCGTCCATGAAAAGGAACTGCGGACCCATAGCGCCTCTAAAAAAACGCACATATGGAAGAAGAATCTCGTTACAATAACGGGTCCCGTTGACTGAACCTGCGTCGAAGACGTGAAGGTCTGTACGACTACCAAGCATGATGCCTCCTCAAACGAGAACACCGCCACCTCCATACCTGTCCCTTTCAATGATGTTCGAGGGATGATTGCGGCTTCCTCGCTCTCTCCAGATGAGTATGCGATTAGAATCGCTACTCAGACTGAATCTGCTCTCATCTGTAAAGAGTACTCGTCCCCATTCATTGTCTCTCCACTTCGTCCTTAATTTTTGCACACCAGTGTATTTCAATTACGAACGGTTTATCGACAGGGCCGTAACTTAAATTTTTTATTAGAGGATGGGAATTAATCAAATAATTAGCCATTTTTTGAATAATTATTAATTATGAATCAATTAAATTGCTAATTGAATAACTATAATTATTTTGTAATTAAATTAATTACCTTAAATTTATTTATAGAGCTATTTAAACTTAATTTAAAATTAAATTTAAAAATTTAAACGATATTTGAGTTTTTTAAATGAATTAGGGGGGGGGGGGGAAGACGAGGTTTTGGCACCCTCTAAAATTAACTTACTGATTTTATCTTCTGATTTTGTTATTAACACATAATTACATCAATTACTAATTATGAATATAATAAATTGCTAATTAAATAATTAGTAATTTGTAATTAAAATACCTTAAATTTAATTATACATTTATTTAAACTTAATTTAAAATTAAATTTGAAAATGTAGACATTACTCTAGTTTAAAAAAAATTAAAAATACTAATTAACTTATAAATTTCCAATAGAATTACTATTTTATGCACCAAAATGCGGAATACTTAGTTTTCATTATATATTAATGATAAATTGATGTTTGTATTATTTTAATCTTCAATAACTAATTGTACTTTACCTTATTTTCCTATTATAACATTTAATTACAAAATATTCATACTTTTTGTGTTAATTTTTTTTTTGTATAATTATTGTGTTAATTTTTTTTTTTTTCAAATTTTGCTTAATGTAAAAAAACTTAAATAATTGCTTTTTAATAAGTTTCATGCTTCCAATTGAATAAAACCCCATGTTTTCTTTTTTACTACTTAAGTCCCAATGATGCCAAATGGCATCATTTCAAAAATTAATTATAAAATTAAAATTATTTTTTTTCTTATGGAACTTTTATCTTAGACGTAAAATGCGCTTGAGTAGAGGTGAACAATAAAAATGTACTAACCAACAAGATACATAAAAGAATCTTGGCAGCAAACGGAGAATCTTACGGATTAAAAAGCTATTTAAAATCAAGTTTTATCAAACTGCCCACAAAGCTGGTAATTTATAAGAGTCTCATTAGATCCGTCCTAACTTATGCATCAGAGACTTGGGCTATGACTGTACTCGATGAAGTGACTCTGGGAATTTTTGAGAGGAAAGTTTTGCGCTGCATTCTTAAAGGGGTCCAGGTTAACAGAATACATCGAGGAAGATCTAACTTAGAGCTTTATAAAATTTACAGACAAATTGATGTAGTCAAGCATATTAAATTACCGAGGCTAAAATAGGCTGTTCATCTGGCCAGAATGCAAGATGATATAGTTGCTGTAAAAAAATCTTTCTGGCAAAGCCCATGGGGACTAGACCTCGGGGAAGACCCCTGTTAGGGTGGATCGACTGTCTCGAAAGAGACCTGAAGACCCTAAAAGCTAATACCAACTGGCGAACAGTCGCCAAGAACAGACTTGCCTGGATGAGACTTCTAGAGAAGGCCAGGGCCCACCCAGGTCTGTCATGCAACTGAATGAATGAATAAAATGAGTTTATTTTGTGAGTATCAGATTTTTCTGTAGTGTAGTAAATTTTTGGGACTGAAAAGGTTAATGATATTCTAATATTTCATGTCCTAGCTATGGGGATTAGATTGTAACAACTGGTTTCTTTTTTTATTGTTTTTCTAATAGATGTTACCTACAGGTCGTTATAGACTTGTCTCAGAGAAGTTGATACAACCATGACTGTCACAGCTTGAATGATTAAGAATTTTTAGAAGACATAACAATTTAAAAATGATAACTACATGTGTCTAAATACCTCCAAATGCTTACGTTGTTAAATATTTAAAAACACATACCTGTGGCTATTATTCTGTAATTTTTTCGTAACTTTACTTTTTAAATCTAAAAAGCGTATTTACTGTACTCAACCAAACGTATATCAATTTTCATAAATTTGTGTTGTATTTAAAAAAAAAATTATGTTATCTTTGCACTTTAGCAATATACCATAGAATGGTTTAACTTAAGTATGATGAAACCCTAGTACTGACCTTCTTCTTGAATACAGTTTTACTCATAGGTCAAGGTAGAGTTGCCACTAATGGGAAAATGCAAGATTTTTTTTTATAGAATGCATTTAATGAGAAGTTATTAGGTTGAAAATCTAGGGCCAATGTTACCCCATTTGACGGAACCATAGTTATGCACTTGTTTAAGAAAAATATGGCAAATTATTTCTTAAATGTTTTTTCTGTTTTATCAACTTAAATTTTAATTGATAAGTAAATGCTGTTTACTGCGTAGATCAGATGGGAATTGAGTCAAAGAAACAGAAAATTAGCCACTTCCAGCCCAAATATTTCTATTTACGAAAACTCAGTTTTTAAGAAAAGTCGAAAAAGTTGACAAATAATTGACTTGAAAGTTTACAAAAAAAAAAAAAAAAAAACATAAGCGAAATTGATTTTGAACATAAGAAGATTTTGTAAGATTTTGAACATTTGAAGTTCTAAAAATATTTTTTATTATCCACATAATTTTGGCGATCACCTAAAAACTAAAAATAGAGGATTATTATGATTATTATTTAATATTTTTCTTTGTTTCACAATGGCCATTAAATTAATTCTCTGTTGCATAATTTCTCATAATGATAACTTTATTTTAGCTTACATCCGATTCAATGAGGGTTAAAACTGTATCAATGTGTTCCAGAATCCTTGCATTCTGTCGAACATAATCACTTCATCCTTGACTTATTATGTAATAAGTTAGGAGAAAGAATTTTTAAGATTTTATTTTAAAAGTATTAAATTCTGCAATTACTATTATTTTATTTCCTCAAAAAAAGAGACACAAACTAAAAGATTTGCCCGTTTCCCTTAGCTTAGAAATAAAAGCCACATAGTTTAGAAAAAAGCTTTAAAATCACAGTATTGTATTTCTTTGTTTGTTTAGAGAACGAAAAATAAAATATTTGAAAAAGAACCTCATTCACCAATTATTATAATAGACCAAAAAGATATATTGTCTTTAACAAAATAATATTTTTATGAAGGGATTTTAATATTATCATTAATAAAATTACAAAGTATACAGTTTCAAACATTTCTACTAAATTTCATAAACGATCCCGGCCAAGAAAACCCCGCTGTTAAATTATATCTTAATAATTATGGTTTAATAATCTAACTCACTGACTTTAATACTTGTATTAGATATATTTTGGATACCATGTTTTGCATCATATTTTCCTCAATGATGTTCAACGCATAATTTCTTAACATAATTTCTTAATTCATTATACTGATTTCTGCAAAAATTATAATGATAAAATTTGGCAAAACTATTTACCTTAGTCAAAAAATAGGAAACATTTTTTTTTTAAATTTACAGTTAAATTCCCCTTAAATTTAAACGCAAAAAGAAATTATGGTATGTTCTATAGCATTAAAAATAATAATATTTTACTCCTTTCAATTTCTTTTGCAATGCAAAATCATGACAAAATCTATTTTATTTTTAATAACACTTTACATTCTGCATTTACAAAATATTTCAATCTATGAAAAAGGGTTTCCCAATTCTTATTGACAAATCGGAGAACACTGTATCCCATTCCATACCACGCCTTTCCATCGGACCGATTGACATCACATTTCTACCTACCGTATTTGAACTATTCCTGAAGACTGCATTGAAATATTGCTAAGCCATTTCTTGCTACGGCGGCTCGGCTTGTCATTTTTCCAATTTTACACGTGTAACCCTAAAATGAAGTCTCCTCTGAGCGTTCACGTTTTGTTCTTAGCATGGAGCTGTGACCTTTCAGTTTTTCAGAGAATATTTTTTAGAAAGAAAATATTTTTTGTAGGCATTATTTGCAGTTTAAAAAATAGTTGGCAGCAGTAGTGAATGGTCAAAAGAATAATATGGATATTATTTATTGTACGTATTCATAAAAGAGCAAAGGCTAAATATATTTTTTTTATCTTAAAGCAAATTGGTATTCGTAAGTTCAACTTTTAAATTGTTAAAACTTTTATATTAATTTTAAAACTGTACTTTTATTGTTTTTTTCTTTTACAAACCCAAACCATAAAATTGATCGAATTTTAAGTTTTTGGACAAGGTTTTTGCTATATGTTCCCGTATTCAATTGAATTAATGGTTATCAATTAACACTAATAATATCATTTAGCAAATTATCAATTTGCTCCTACACTCTATCCCACCCACAATTTTATTATTTAGTTTAAAAAAATAACAGTCCAAATGATATTAATTAAAATCGTTATCAAATAATTTCAGTTTAATACTAAAGCAAACTTTTACTATAATATTTTTTTAAATAATTTTAATGAAACAAAAAAACTTCAAAGTAAACTTCTTTTCCATTAAAAACCTAATTATATGTATATTTTTACAAAAAATCAAACAATGGATAAAAAATGTTTAACCAATATCTATTATACAACAATTATTTGAAAATCTATAAAATTGTAACTTACAAAATGAGGATATGCATTATGTTTATAGAATAACGGGCATAGTATTGAATCCATGGATACTTTATCAGATAACATAGAAGAACTAGACCCACTTTCACAAAACTTAAAAAACTATTTTCATACATCATAAATGTAGCAAACATTTAAAGCAGTTATCCATTTATTGATGTATCACTTTTTCTATAGATACTAACCATAGACTTGCTTTGTCAATTAGGTTGCTTAGAACTTTCTATTCCAAAGAATTGTGTTTGAAACATGAACGAAAAACCGTTTTGGAAACAGATAAAAACTTATTTCCTTCAGTCATCGTCCATATAATCGCTTACGTGGCATTGTTTCAAATATCATTTTGAACGCTTATTTCTATTCTTCTCTCGCAAACAAAGCAAATCTGGTGGACATTGCTTTCTGCAATTTCCATTATTTGTTCCGAAATACATTTGAATTGCGTTTGAATGTTACAAACGTTGTTGATTTTCTAAAACGGACATAAATAAAATGATAGTTTGAAAATGTTTTCAATTTATAACACATGCGTATTTGTTTAAATCTAATAAATTATCCATTTTTAATGTGTAAAATTGTATCTATTGTGTTCTGAATTTTACATAAAATATTATGTTTAAAAATTATTAAAACAAATAACATTCCATAATAATATTGCTTAAGATGGTTTTTTTTGATAAATTAGTTTTTTTTTTCCGCAACACTAATCCTAGTTTTTATAAATTTATTTTTCAAAATTACTAATAAATATTAAATTAACATAAAAAGAGAAATGTTTGATTTTTTTTTCAAAATCTCAATTATACTTTTTTTTAACATAAAAAAGTTTGTGGTATTTTTTTGCAATACAATTAATAAAATGAATGAAAAAACCTTAGAATTCTCAAATATCAACTACATCTACTCTTTATTGTACAAGAAGAGTGTTTAAAAATCTGTACCCCCTGTAATTCTGTTGTTAATTTCATTTTGAGATTGTAACAAAAAGTAATTTAAAACTCGGGGTGTTTTTTTTTTACCTATATGGAGGCTCATAATGTTTGCAATTACTTCTTAAGCAAACAGTATAAATTTTATTGTTAATTTACTTTTCAACAAATTATATTCGTATTTAATTGTTGGAAAAATTGTACATCTTTGAGTAACGAGTTGTTTGCTTTAATAAAGTTTCATAACAAAACATTTGATTCAGTGACATTTTACAGTTTTAAGAAGACTTTCTGAAATCAAAAGTTTCAATGAGAGGTTAAAAATCTTAAAAAATAATTTAATTAGAACCAATTTTAATGACAAGTCTATCACTTTTTGAAAGAACGAACTTATTTCCTAAGAAATTACACAAAACAAAACATATGAAACGGATCTTTACGATCTACAAATCATCAGAAAATGTATATATATTTACTTATAAATTAACTAATGCACTCAATGCGTAAATGTTAACATTGACAAGACCTCTTACATATTTTATCAAAATCCCAAACTAAACACTCAAAATGCCGAATGGATAGGAAAGTATTACCATTGAGGACTGCAAACAAAGCTTTCAAGCTTGAGTAAGGATATTAAATATTTGTTTCTGTCACTCTCAATAGATTGGGGAAACCTTAGTTTAAGAATTTGCAATTTTTTGTCTTTGAAGCATCTGACATTAGCAGATGTTATAAATTGTCATCATATTGCATTCAGGGTATGCTTCAAGGGAAACAAATCAAATGTTGTCACTAGCGAAGCAATTCGCCCGAAATAAGTTCAATCATGGTTCAGAAAGCTGAAAAAAGTTATGTGCAATGCATCGGAACTGAAAGTAAATTAAATCCATTTGTTGTATTTGATGCGGCGTAAAGTGTAGTAAACGAAGTCCTTTTCATCCATGAGAAGTTTTAGTATTGTTATTCGATCCTTTTGTAGTTATAAATAGCTTTAATGAGAAAATATATTTGCTTACAAATTATATGGGAAGCATTTAAAATGTGTTTTTTTTTTTAAATTTTATATATTTAGCATTTGGGCTAATGTAAGTATATATTAATTAGTTATTTAACGTTACTTAAGAAATTGGATGCGAATCAAAATAACAATAAAAACCAAATTATTTAACACTACTTTTATACTAATTTTGAAGAACTTTGAACAAAGTAAGTAGAATCAGCAATATTTATGAAAGTATTCAATTGTACGATTTATAAAAGTAAACCGATTCCGCCATTGGAAACTCACCTAATTCAAATCTAAATATCCCGAGTACTTCTCAGATTTATAAGAAAGGAATTTTATTTTAATATATTTTTAAATTGAAAGTTAAGACATCGCACTTCGGGCTAAAGAGGGACGTATCTTACATTAAAGCTTTTTTCATTCAAGTAAAAACAAACTATTTATATTATATTTTTATTAATCTATCGATTGATATAATCCTTAATAATATAAAATAAAGTTGAATAAAACACTTTGGACTATGAAAATAACGAATAATAATTATCTAAGAAAAATTTGCATAGCTTGCATTTTTATTTTCTTTGTACTTTATTTTAAGATGTTGCTTTTTTACTTCAAAAGTTATTTATTTTGTTACATAAAACGGCTCTCACAAATCATAGAAATATCTTGTGTTGTTTTCTTCAAGATGCATCCACATTTTCGCCACTGTCGTGATATGAAATATTCACTGGTAGCGAAAACCCGACATTTCTTCTGCTTTTTGCTGCAGAAAGAATGATGTGTCTAGAAACAAGGATGGCCAATCTGGAACAAAAATGAAAGTGGCGAAAGAAAAATGGGCATAGAAATATTCCCGCATTCATTTGTTTAAAATATGGTGTGAAAATGGATGGAATTAGAATATATATATTTAAAAAATTTACTTTAAGCACACGTTATATGAGTAACTATATTTATCTTAAGGTGTTTTACATATTTCATTTATGGTTTACCCTCTAGAGGTTTGGTGAAGAGTTGGTTTTGGTGAAGAGTTTTGGATTAAGTATAAACTTGTTTTAAAAATGTAAACTAATGGCACATTAATTAATTTTTAGCTTCCACACTACGTTTATAACTTAAAAAGTGGAAGGTAATATAATCGTTCAGTCCGTCTGTCTGTCCGCCACCCACTTTCATAGCCCAAACTACAAATGCTACGGAAAAGTGTGATGCGTCGAAAAATTCAGCGCATCGAAATTAGAATACATTGAAAATTTCAGAAAAGAATTCGAATTCGAAGTACTTCAATTATTTAAAAAAAACTGCAAAATTTAATGCTCATTTAAAAAGCATAGAAAGCAATTTTTTTAGAATTAAATTACCATTGCCATTCGCAACAATCGCTCGAGAAACTTTAATTCTTTTAGACAATAAATTAAAATAAATCTATTTTTGCGACATCGATCAGTTTGAAATGACGTCAAATATATTTCGCCAAGAGATTCTTTCTTTGTTGATATGAAAAGTTTTCATTCTATTTAAAAGCGAGGAATATTACATATTTATTCTTTGAAATATAATTTAATTTTTGCAAACGATAAATAATAATTATTGACTTTTCGAAATAAAATTAATGAAACTAGCGCAATTTAGCATGTAACTTTTTAATACAGAATTAATGCTGTGTTTGGCGCCTTTTTAACTGTTAATCACAACTGTGTTCTATAAGCGGGTTAAGTGACAGATTCTGTTACAAACCTACTTGTTTTATATATAAAGTTGTTTTATTTAGGTAGTAAATTGTTTTAAAAAAATTCTCAATACTTAGAAAAATAATTTAACGAAATTAATGAATGTATATATTTTTTAAAATTTAAATTTCTTGTTTAAAAACTTGAAAGCTAGATGGTGGTTATATAGAACAGCATCCCTCGGATAGAAATAATTTATATTGATAGAGTAGCTATAGATAAATTATCGATAAATTTAGTGCGCTTTAACTATTTATTGTATGTGGTAAGGTTATTCGCACAGGAAATTTTATCATCCATCTATTTCTGATAATGTGTATTCATATTTAATCTAGAAAAAATACCAATAATTTAAACACACGGAAAAAAATTGTGTACTATTGATATGTGTGGAAGGAAAATAATATTTAAAAAAAATTCTAAAATAAAATAAAATTCCAAGTTAAATTATTCTAAAATATTTTTTAATGTATTGAAAGGGTTTAATGAGTTAGATTTATACTTTCATTAAACATGAAAACACATTCCAATCTAATACTTCTTTAAAAAAACACGTCTTTTACATTATATAGGTTTAAGCGATAAGAAAATATTAAAAAAAGCATAATAAAAGGAATAAGAAATTTTGTTCCAAAGCATTTAAATCTTTGACTATTTTCAAGGAGGTGCAATTCTTTTACTATTCTAAAGTATGTACCGCGTCTTATCTCGATCAAAAGGAAACCACCCTAGTTTTTTTCGTCTTTAAGACATTACCTTAGTACGAATCGTCGTTGATACAATAATCGCTTGCAAGAAAATTTGCTCTCTCTTTACATTGAGTGTTATTTTCTTTTTCTTGATGCATTTGAAAGGTTTCATCTTTGGACATCAGCCAAATTGACCGTTTAAGATGCTGGAAGTCTTCTGTATGCTATTTCTAGTCAGTTTGGTGTGAAAGAATTGTTTAGAAAAGTTTGGTCAGAAAATTTTACTTACATTTGGCAGATTTTCACTGTAAAAGTTTAGTGCAGCATTACTCCATAAACGGTTGGAAGTATACAGAATTCTGCATTCTGGTGTAACATTGCACGTAAAAATACGTATACCTTTATACGAAATAGGACGAAACTTGAATTCTTTTCCTGCTTTGGGGGATAATATAACTCCATAATGCTATATAAAACAAAAACATTGATAATGTCACCTATTTACGTAACACCAAAGGTTTTTAGTGTCGGATTGATTTGTTGTTCAGACAATGTTTATGGTTGTAATGTTGGTGATATAAATATTTTTAGTTCAATGTGCTATGGTAGAAAGGCAGCAAATACGATTTAAATGTTTCTTAGTAAGTAGGGTCTGGAAATAATACCACGATGGATTTAACGTGCATTTGCGTCTTCCGTACAAAAAAATCCAACTGGACTTAACTACAAAATCCGTTTAAAAAACAGGCTCCAAAAACGTATTAGTCACATGTATATAAAGTTCTAAAGGCCAACAAATTTCCAATTGAATAATTTTTGATCAGTTTAAAAGCATAGAATGTGGTATAGGCGAATGAAAAATTATTTTTTCTCAAATGTATATTACTTGCTAATCTGTGAAACCAAAGCCATTTTACAATATTTAGGATTTTCTTGAATATTTTCTTAAAAATACTTAAAAGTTTGCATTAAACCCCCTTATAATAAAATAATTTGTAAGATAATTTAAAATTTTTACCCTTTAAAAGTTTTTAGTCCTCTCTTTATTCAAAAATGAACATACATTTTTATATAAATTTGAACATATGGATTTGGAAATGCCATATTTTCCCACAATGCTTTTATTTAATTTGGTTATGTCATGAATTAGTTGTTAGGTATTTTTTTAGAAAAGAAATGCAACGTAAGAATTATTTTGTACTTTGAGTTGAGTAAAAAATTGGAATGTAGGTTGCTTAAAATTTCAAGATTTAATAGCATATGATTTAATCCCTAGAAATTAAAAACATATGCATAATGTTTGAAAAGTGGAAGAGAACTTGCAAACTATTGTTTCAGATAACAAATGGAATTCCGGAACAAATGTGTTTTGCTGTGATACGAACTGGGGACCTTCTCGGTGAAGAGTTCGGTTGATTTTCAACCCAGGCCACGGATGCTTCTTTAAATTGGACGAAAAACAACCGATCTCTTTTTTCAATTTTTAATTTAACTTTGCTTCTTCGATTTGCTGTTGCTGAAAGACGCCATGACGTCAAAGAAAGAAACGACTACTAGCAAGCCAAGCTCACCTCAACCAAACGGTTTTTGTTGAAATGAAACTACTCGCTTTGTTGGGACAAGCAATATTCTTAAGTTAAAAAAATTAGGAAAAACGCGCCAACAAAAAATTGGTTCCCCCAACAAAAACATATTTTTTCTATGTTCTTTCTTATCGAATTTGTTTCTTACCAACCATGGTGAAATAGAAAATTATACATATACTTAATGCCATACATTATTTTTATCAAGATTTTCTCCCAAGCACCTACTCAACAATATAATAAAGTAAAATATATTATCCAATACAGAACAGAATAAAAAAAATAAAGCCAAACACGCAATTTCAATTTATATCCATGCAGATAAAAAACAATAACGAAACGCATTACCTTAAAACCTACCTTCCTGTTTATTATTACTTCCCACCAAACAGAATAACACCTTCTTACAATGTCGATAACGACCCGTGAGATAACACTATCCACACACCGATTTCTTCGCCAACTAATTATATAAAGCCTCTCGGAAATGGCGAGAACTTAAAGAAAAAGATTCTTCTAATTTAGCCCGCCATAACACCCACTATTTACAAGAGCGAGCGAAACAACAACAGTAGCATAAAAAAAACTTTCTTCTATAGTTTCTTGGAAACTTGTGAGAAAGTGAGATAGTGGATTGAAAATAATAACACTGAAAAAGGAAAAAGAAGGATAAAGAAGGTAGGGAGGATAGAAGATAGGAGAAGGCATCGCCAACTTGCATTCGTTTTCGATTAAATGGTGGCAGAGGACATTTTCTGTAGGTTTGCAGTAGTTATGGGATTGTAGAAATTGTCGCCAAATTAGGGGGAAAAGAGGGGAAAACCTAATGTTAAAAGGTTTTAAAAAAAGGTAAGAAACCTTACAGACTTTTACTTGTTTATTTTTCTGAGCCACCGGGCATATTACTACTTGGCGAAAGGCATAAGAATGCTAAAAAAGCATAACGGTTAAAGGTTATATAAAAGTATTAAATTCACAACATAATGTAGATTTAACATAATATGCAACCATGTGCCTATTTTTAATGGTTTGTTTGTGTGAAATAAGTATTACATGTCATATTTTAAATCAAAAGTGTTGGTAGTGTTGGAAACAGGGATGTCAATACTTTCTGTATATGAGCGTAAAATATTTTGGAATAAAACATTGTGTGTCATTTTTCATCAAAAATACTTAAATTTGATTTTCAAATAAATTTTACATAACAGTAGGTTGCAATAAGCTCAATGATGATTATTCATTTTCTTCATATATCATTTAACTCAACGCGTAAATACAAGTTAGTCGACAAAAAACGTCTTTTGCAGTAATAAAGGTTTTAGTGACAAAATTGAAATTAGAAAACTATGCAAAAATAAATTCTCAGCTAAACGTAGTCATCTTTAAAACTTTTAAATGACTAATCACAAATTAAAACCAAAAATACAATGATTTCTCGCCAAATATTGGCACAATAATTTCCTCGGTTCAGTAGCCCGAACACACGTTTCTTTCTATCCCATTCCCGCAATTATTATGAAGGGCCAAAATGATTCGACGGTCATTTTTGTAATGATTTCTTCAGGGGTGAATATGATCTTTATTATGGTAGATTTTTTTATGTCCTCCTCAACGCAGCAATACCTTCGAAGTGTTATTAGTTATCACGGCCACGTGATCAAGTTAAGAGGTAATAAATGCCTGGAAGGTAGGGGATCCTGATCCCGTTTCCACAAAATAAATATATTTTTCTTTGGCATTACCTGGAATCTATATAAGCGGGTGATGAAATTATGGATTTTATTGTGATCGCATTAATAATATTAATTGGTTATAGTTCTTTATATGCTATTATTGGGTAAAGTAACTTTGTAACTATATACATTAATTTAAATAATATTTTCCGAAAAAATTAGCTTTTTTGCGTTCTTACAATATTTGGTTATAATCTTGAGCACAATCTATGTCTAAGTTTTGTAAATTGTTTTTTGAACAAGTATGTAAAAGTTAAATTCTCACATGATTATGTTTAAAATTTCTATTTAAGCAAGGGAAAATAGTCTATGTCATTTAATGTCCCTCAAGCTAAGTAGAAGTTTAATATGCTATATACTCGTTAATATCAACTGCCTAAATTATTTCTATCGTTTATATTCTTATTGTGTTGAGATAGCAGCATAATACTGCTTTGATTAGCAGCAATCTCCCTTAACTTTTCTTAAACTACTTGTGTCAATATGTTTTTTACGTTACATATTGTCGCGCTTGACTGTAAGTGTTACATTTCTCATACGTAAAATAAGTGGAAAAATTTAGTTGTATCCACTGCCTTCTCGACAAACTTTCTTACTTACCACATAGCCTTAGCCTACAAAATATCCCCAACACGACAAATAAAGACAATTAACTACCACACGCCTTCAGTATGCCAAAAGAAACTGTACTTATAGATATGGTTATTGATTAGAAAACAGTTATCATACAAATTTTAAATTGGTTCTAATTTTTGGCAGCCTATTTGTATCCCCTGAAAGAAAATTTAACACAGTAGAAATCGCCTAAATTTTTTTAACTGTGCTAAAAAATGATATTGACAAATGAGCTGGAACTCGACAAAACTTTCCAGGAAAACGTCATACTCTACTCGGCGTCAGAAATTTGTAGACAGAATAATAATAATAAAAAAACATCTAGGGGAGGACGAAGAAATAAGCGACGCAATAAAAAACAACAACATATAATTAGACCACTTTAAACTATTTTTAAATTTTAAGTTTCAAATGTATGCTTTACTCTTATGTACTTATTGAGAAGTTTATAACATATTTTGATTTTTATGCCATTAAAAAAACTTCCCTTTGAACTTATCCTAAAAGTTCTTGACTTTTCCTTAATTTATTTCTTACTTTTTAGGTAAAATGTTTGGAATTTATTAATGCGTATTTTTCTGACCAATATTATGATTTTTGATAAACATTTAAATAAAAACTTCAAAGCATTCTTTAGTTTTATGTTTGTCTCGTTATTGCTCCATTTTTATTTTTTGTTTTGGTAATAAGAGACATAAAGTATCTTATTATCCCAATATAACATTTTAACTTTCATTTTTTGATTACTAAGGTTACTCTATGTTTATTAGGCTGGAATTTTACTAAGGCGTTGACTACGACATTCAGTGATATATTGGCCAAGTGATCGATTTCAATGATGAAGGACTATGTAAAGTAAATTTCCACAAAAAAAGATCTATATGGGTATAATTGGCCACACCTTTCAGACATACAACTCAAGTGGTTCATGAAAAATTCGTGATCAGTCGTCCTGCTAATTTGAAAGATAATTGACTCTTTCACATTGCTGAAGCGAAATTTAGAAGGCTAGTCTTATCTTTAAACTTATAAAAATAATTTAAAACCTTCTAAGACATCAAATTTTGCTCTAAGATAACCAGAACTAGTTCACCAAGAGTTTACCTGTAGTGTTTCTTTAGTTCAAAAAGCTGTTAAACCACTAGGCTAAACCATTTTCAGTTGATTAATTAAGTTAATGAGATTTTTAGTATAGATTTCGTTAATATTTTATATATCTTATTTCCCCGTCTTCTCAGAAACATTATAGAAATTCATAAGCAAAATAACTTACGTGACAGTAAATATTTTTTTGTACATATGCAAAATTTTTTTGAAAGTTTAACAAATAGGTTATAGATTTTAAAAAATGTGCATGAGCTACTTTTTTGAAAGCATGTAATTTTTATGAAAATTGATTTAAAAAGTTTACTTTGGCAGGATTATATGCTTGAGAAATAATGATAAACTTAACGTTTAAAAATTATAATTAAAACAAGCATTATTTTTCTAAGAAGATTTCTTGCATGTCATGTTTCAATGCGAATCGTAGTTATTTTTGATTTTCGAACCCAGAAAAAAAAAAACCTTAAGAAAACATAAAGTAGTGCCGCATCCTGTTAAAAATGATTGAAAATCAAAATTTTCGCTGGAAAGTAGTTTTGATAGGAAACGGTGTTTGTTCGATTCTGTTTTTGTTTGCACCAAGAAAAACTTGTGTTGACTTTTGATGTAAAAAAATTGTGTTGCAACCAAATAACAATGCATGTTACTCAGGAATAGAAAAAAATGATGAATTTGCAGCACGTATGCATTCGTCCGAAATTTAGTTCAGCTTTTGCTCTTTAAAGTTTCGAATGAATAGCTATAATAAAGTAAAAAATCTATAATACCGTACTTTAATTTTTTTTATATAATTTTGCTAAACATATTTTTTAGAAAACAATATACAGTTCACAGATTTTTGTCAATCGCGCATTTGTATAATAATCGTTTCCTCTCGAGACCGTCAGTTGTGTTGGAACAGCATACATTTTTGTTCGTATGCCATGAACATAACTCTTGTATTGAAACATCGCAATGTTGTAAAGTCCCAATATTTACACAATGCTGGGGCTCAACTTGTGCTTTTTAAAACGAAGCTTTTTCTGAGTGTAACTTGATTTTTTTCTCTTGTTAAATATATACATGTTTCGCAAAAATGTCCTAGTTAACAATGTAGTATAGGGTATCATGTTAATTTTACTGCGTACTTTTTAATTATATCAATTTGCATAGTTGTAGAAAGAAACTTTTAAATATTTTTCATATTTTATTAAAAAAACAGCCGTTTTAATGTATGTAATTTTTCATTGTAGTATATTTATAAGAATTTACATGACTGTTAATGTTACATATTAGTTTTCAAAACTAACAAAAAAATTACTTTACTTTTTAAAAATATTTGAACATGAAGTAAGAGTCAATTTCAAACCATATTACTTTGAATTCAAATTTACATTACATTGTTTTAAATATAGTTTTGCTACATGAATGTTATTTCCCAGTACATATATGAAATTCTTTGCTTTGCAAGATTTTCTTCACTTTTTCATGCTAGTTATTTATTTTACTTTCATTTATTATGGTATTTCATCTCAAAAATATATTTGTTTTGTTGTGTATTTCAAATTATGATAAGTGGATCATAATTTATTTTTTATTGGGATTCGCGGGTGAATGTAAGTGTGATTAAAATTTAAGTTTTTAATGTTCGACAAACATTATTGCCTGGTTATTCCAATTTTATAAACAGTCTTTATTAACATATTGTAAGGAAATGTTTTAAACAATTGCAAATAAAAAAGTTTTAAAAAACACATATTTGTACATTCGAAAAAATATTATCAATTGTAACATTTTATTTTGTGGAGAATGATTGAATCCCAAATATGTGTTTAGACCAATCAATAATTGATAACAACAAATAAAATGTTCTTACATTTTTTGCACAATGCCTCGCGCAATAAGTATATAAATGACAGAAAATAGAACACATCGAAAATCAAAGCCAACCGTCACTAGAAAAAATATCTCAGCACTTAAAATCTGTTATAAGTCCGCGATCTCAAAGTTTAAAGAGAAAAATATGTTTAGCTACTAATAGCTCAGACGGCCGTTGATCTACTACTTTGAGAACTCTCTAAGTTATTAGAGAGTTATATTTTTAGAGTAATTGAATAGGGGCCATTTTCGTTTCTTTAATAGTAAATGCCAGATGGTCGTATAGTGAACTGTTCTTAATTAGTAAAGGACTCCATTGTGAGTGAATCATCATTATGGTTTAAGAATAGAGACATATCTAGGTTATTACAAACTCGCGAGGGGTGACCCATTGGAGGTTTAAAAAATCGTGGATGATTTAAATTGTAACGACGATTATATAATTCGCATTATATATTTAAAAAAATGTGGATGCATACATTTTTGATAACTGTTTTTGATATTTTTCCATCTCCAAACATCCTTTTATAATTTATTTTTAAATGTAATCAATAAAGTTCGATTTTATGTATGAGTCAAATGAACAAATTTAAAACCTGTTGCTTTGAAGTAATACGAAATTATCTTGTGAATTTATAGAATAATAAAAGCTGTTTAGTAAAAAATGTTATAAATGGTTTACATTATTGTTATTATTATTGTTGTTATTTTTGTTCTTATTATGATTATTATTAGACTTTTTGCTAAGTTTTGCATTTTTGAATTTTTTTAAATATCTATAATATATTTTACTTTTTTTCTATTTTGTTGTTATATATGATGTTACAAAATAGCTATTGACTGGATTGACTTATTTTTTTAAAAACAAATTCCCTCGTTTAAAATACAATAAGCATAAGAGGTTGAAATAAAAAATTTTAACTGCAGCACTACCATTTGTTATGATTTTTTTTTCAGTAGGATCTACTGTGATTAAGTTTTTGCAATACATCTCATCCCTAGTAGCATTGCTTCTCGAAATTTGCTCGATCGATCATCGATCGTTCATCGGATTCAGCGAAAACTCAACGGTGATCACATCCGTAATCCGAAAGTGCACGAGGCAATATCGGCAATCGGTGAACGAAATTCTATCGATAAAAGTCATCGATTCGATATCAGTCAAAGGTGAAAATTCAATCAATGTACGTTTTATCGGAAAATTATGATGAATCGATATCGCAACGATAAGAAACCGAAAAATGTGTCTTTTTTTTATTTTAGTACATACAAATTGCGTTAAATTATTTCGAAAACTGCATAACCGAAAGCTATTATTTTCGAACTGGTAATAGTTATTTTTTATTTGCTTACACACAAAATTTTTAATTGCGTGCGAAGATAAATATTTTTACTGTGTGATAACTAATTTCTTTTATTTTCTTGGAAATTAATTTTTAACTTTTTGGCCATGATTAATTTTTCAAAAACTTAACTTAAAGAAAATAGCTTTTTGAATAAATATTAATAACCAAACAACTTTTCAATACGTAAGTTACCACGAGTTATTTTTAAATTTAACATATTTCTATTAGTATTGTTAACTTAAATTAATATTTAAAAGGAATTTGTAACTTGCAAAAGAAAAATCAAAATTAGAATTTCTAAATCAATAACATATAACTTCTTTAACGATCAACCTTTTGACCTCTTTATTTAAACTCAAACACAGTGCAAGTGTCCATAGCCGTGGCGACTAACGCACAGTTCCTAGATGCCAGTCAAGAGCGCGGAGCCCGAGATTGGTGGTTCCGTCCCCCTCCTGAAATTCGAAATATTACCTGACTAACCGAAAAAATAGTGGCGCCATCTTGTTTAAAACTTTTGTACTAACATGTCGTAAACTGTTCGGAATTTCATCGGAAAGTGTTCGAAATTCCATCGGACGATGAGATTTCGATTACTACTCATCGGATTCTTATCGATTTGTTCTTGACACTTGATCGGAATCACATCGGAAAAACTCATCCTAGGCTGCTCTATCGAGCGGACATAACCGAGCAGTTATCGAGCAATCGGGCAATTTTCAACAAGAATCAGATATTCGAATTCTCATCGGCTCACCGGTGAATGATGAAAATTAGATTATCGGTCGATGAAAAATTGCTACTAACGATACGTTAAACTATTTCTTAAATATTTCTATAAAATATATTTTTGCTTGTAGGCCTTGATTTATTTCAAGAATGGTGTTAGAGACTACGTTTATGCTGGTAAAACGCTAGCAATAAAACGGCTGAAATTTCCTCCTAATCTGATTGTTCCGCGCGTTTTAAAGCTCCGCCCATGGTCGTGGCTTCGGTGCAAGAAAACTATGAGTTCAACTATAACAGTAGGCAGGTGCATATGGCCTGCTTCTCACATACCTATTTAAGTATATTTTGTCGTACTTACGTCGATGCATAATCCTCTCTGACAGAACTAAGTTAATTGGAGCTTTCACACACGCCAGCAAAGATATCGTGTGGTACTGTAAGTACATCTAAAATTACCAGAATCAATGTAAGTAAAACTGGCCTCAGGGTTTCAGAAAAAAAAGAGTGAATAAAACTTGAAGTCATGGTAGTTTGGTACATGATCACAACATCCGTCAATACTATGAAACATGACAAAATATCGAGCAATTCAATTAACAAAGCTCTAAACATTGTTTCAAGCCCTAATTAAACCTTGTAAGTTGCAGACCCATATTTTAACTTGACAACAACCAAAACAAGGCACTCTCTCAAAACCAAGACGCAAATCCTAATGATGCGTTAATGTATCCCTGCCAATGCTGAGATTTGTACTAATTCCTAGAGTGCGATGGTTATTGCTTGCTCGAGATTGGTAATGATGATTGAATGATAATAGTGTTTATACAATATTGCTATTTATGTAAGATCGAGTGAAGATGATTGTGTAGTAAAAGGATAAGTTCATGGAATTAAAAATACAGCATTCATTGGTAAAATAAAATTCAAAATATTTTAGTGAAAAATTTTCCGCAAAAAGTAAGGTTTTTTAATTTTGTTTTTTAAAAAACATTTATTAAAAATATGATTTCATTTTTAAAAAATATGGTTTTTCATATTTATTGCTAATGGACATGGTCCACGCATTGAAGGGCAACAGAAATGCTGAATGAAAATAAATTATTTATCGAGCTTAAGGTTGTAAATTAATGTGACGTGGAGATAATTTAAAACACCGATCGAAGGAAGTAAATTAATGAAAGCTGGAAGAAAGTACATCTACAGACACCAGTCAATTTGTTTATAAATGTAACATAATCATAATCATAATTGCATAATTTTATAAAATTAATAATTAGGGTCTTTTAGGTAATACTTAATAAGGTAATATATAATTTAGATAATAGTTAATTTCATATTATTTATTCAAGAGAAATCTACAACTGTGTGAACTTATACAAATCCTAAAAAAATAATAGTTTTACTTCCTAAAAATCTGTCGAAAAATTCTCCCCGATTGGATAAAATAAATTTTGGAAACCCAGGAAAACAACAAAAAATGCTTTAAATTTTTTTTTCAGACAATAATCTTGAGAGCTGGCATCTAGTATCATTACCTTCTATTATTTTCCATCCCTCATCGGAGCACTTATTGCCATTTATTTCGCCGAAAAGATAGCAATCTCAACAGATCGCACGGACCATTAGTGATATTGGAAATGGAGGTTCGTGCGTAAATTGGAATTATTCGCGGAATTTTTCAGCTCAATGGGAATGTGTGAATTTTTAATCATAACAATAAGGAGGTTCACATTCATTATAAATGGATGTACTTGATTTGAATGGAAAGGATTTGCATTGATTGCTGATTAGTATCGGAAAATGGGATTAATAGCTGGTATGTTTCTCATTACCATGTAATTACTATGAAATTTTAATTGTTTTTTTAATAATATTGTTGAGTTTGCAAAGTGGTTTGGTGGGTAAATTATAAACTTAGTTTTGGGATTTAATGGTTTTTACAGGAGAAATATTTAAAGTAAAAAATTCTACTTAATCATATATTCGTTACAATAATTTTATATAACGAATTTATATTTTCCTAATATTTCAAATGTCTTTCAGTTTTGATGCGATTGTAATCAGCATTTGTAGTTTGGCTATGAAAGTGAGTGGAAGACCGATAGACAACCAGACAGACGGACGAAAACCTTTTTAAACGCTTCCGCTTTCTTCGTTATAGGCGTAGTTTGGAAAAATTAATTATTTGAATATGTTATTTTGACTTAACCTTAAATAACTGTAGCAGCACTAAAATAGCTAGTACACTTTTTTAAAAATTTTCTTTATAAACATATCATAAAAGCTCTAAAATAAGCTCTCTAATAACGTTAAAATCCATCAAATGTATGTACATAAATTTCCTTTTTTATAGATATTTAGAGTCGAATCTAACGATCAAAATCCAGCTAATGTTTCAAATGGTTAAAAAATGTCCATTGCAAAATATATCTCCTTTTAGTAATCCTTTAAAATATCCATCCATTAAATATAATTTTTATTTCCATTTTACCTATCTCTAAAAAATTACTACCTATGAATAAACCACTTTAGAAGACTAGATACTAAAAATAAATAGTTTTTCCTGTTAGGATTTACATAAGTACTGTTATGACATTATGCCTATAAACATTTATAACATATAATTCGAAAATTAAAATAAAAAAGAATGATTTAACTTAGTGAATAAAGGGTGATTTGAGCGTGGGGGTAGATAAACAGATGACATAAAATTTCCCTTAAAGTATTTATGTGTAATGTAACTGTAATATTTTTAAATTATTATTTTAAATTGAAACACCTAAATATAAAATAAATTAGTGGCTTTAAAATAATATTTCCTAATTGAAGAAATATGTAATGTATTTATTGATACCACGCAAAAAAAAAAGTATTCCTCAATATTTCTTCCTAAAAACTTTCCAAATACTAACGGACAAATCGAGACCGTAACTTATTGATTGCGATTAAATTAACGATTCCATTGGGGCTTACAAGAAATATTGATTGCGCTGTCGTCGATGTAACACATAAAGTACATAAATTACGAAATGAGTTTCTGTAGAAACTTATTTTTCAGTTTTATCTTCCGTAAGTTTATCCCTCAATCCCGGACTTTTATTCATGTTAACTCAATTAATAAATCGTTAATAGCATGTAAGAGGTTAAAAGATGGCGGTAAAGGGAATTTTGATTTTGTTACTAAGTATATAAAACCGATACTTTGGTGGAAAAAAGAGTGCTAAACTTGTTGAAATTCTTAAAGAACCAATCTCATATTATTCTGCATACTCAAGTACTCACTTAAGTATTGAATAGTATTCTTTATTATTTTAGTAGTTAATAAAAGCTTGATTATTTTTATGTAGCTTGTAATGTCTCTTGATACTTAATTTAAGCGTGCCTTGGTTGAAAAAAAGGTGGTAAATTTAAAGTTTTGCTTTGAATGGTTGTATTTTTAAAATAGATCCATAATCTCTAAGTAAATACATCATTTTGTAAACTAATTGCTACTAAATAATACTAGTAACAGATAATGTAGTGTAGATGCTAAGACCTTTTACGACCCTTTCGTTAAACATATATTTCCATTTGAGAACAAGTATAAAAAAATTATACTTATTTTGAAAAAAAAACCCTTTTATTTAGTAAATTACCTTACGAAAGTAACTACACAAGTATAAATAAATTGCAATGTATCCATTAAAAGCTAAACAAGTTTCTTAGATTGGAATACCAAGTTGTTTTTCCCAAGTCCAACTACAATATAAAAACCAACCAGACAGAAAAAAATGCACTTAATTGGGCATTAAATTGAAAACGAATTCCGCCAATGTTCTTTAAGAAATGTGTGTTCATTTAAGTGATGTTACCACAAGAGATTTGTTGTTTGATTCGTACATTTATATAAAAAAATTCTATGAAATCTTTATTAACAATTTGTATCTGTGATTGCATTTGCAATAAGTTTGTTTCATTAAGTGACATTGTTAGGTTACAAGGACTTGGGACAATAATTGTGTTCTGAATATTAATCAAGCAGAATTGTAATCAACGAAATTGTGTTTACTACCTGCAGACCGTTACTACCGTATCTCACTGTTTATTTAACATAATTAATATTGAAAAAGTCATTTAAATTTTAAAATTTCCCCTTTATGTCATCCATTAATAAAAAAAACTTGTGTTTTCTTACTATTATTGTTCCTTTTTATTTTAAATATTTGAACAAAAAATTTTGATTTAAGCATACATGACATTAAAAATATTTTTATAACCTGTTAACTTCCCCGCCTGGTCCAATTCTGGCTTAACGCTGGAGAAATAAAAATTGACCAGCTTTATAATTCAAATACATAAAACTTGATGGATATTAATGTTAGCTTTAATTGAAAATACTAATTAAAATTAAATATGATTTCCTGAAGAACTTTTACCCGAATTGTAATTTTTAATTAACTGCTACTTGAAGAGGAATATATTCGTTACTGATATACCACAATAAAACATATTTAAAAAACGAATGCAAGCATTCATAAATAAATTGTCAAGAAAGTCTTAAAGCATTCAACTAAAGGCAGACCCAGTAATCAAAACCTAAAGATTAAGCAATCAAGAGCTACCAACGAAACCCCTATTCATTTACAAAATACAATACCAGAAAGGGGATTCAAAATTAAATTTAATTAAATTCTCTCTTAAAAGTTTACTTATTTCATAAGGGTTCTTCTCTTAATAGTTAATACCAACGCCAGTTTCCTGGAAGACATATTATTGTAAAAGTTTGAGTGAGGCAGTAGCAACAGCTGTTGAAATTCAAAAAAACATGAGAGGTACAAAGAAAACGGAAATGAGTTTTGAAGAACAAGAGGCAAGAACTTGAGGTATTTAAACGTCTTATTAATTTGGTAATTCCTTATTACTTATTTGGCGGATGCTTTTTGGCGGAAAGAATTTGAATCGCCAATTATAGCTTTGATATCGTTTCTGAATTTTTAGAAGTTACAGATTAATAAAATCTAGATCTGCGATTTGAACTTAGCTAATTACAAAAAAAAAACCTCATTACTAAATTTAATGTAATAAACTCATTTTAAATTTTCCTGGAAACTTAAGAATATTTTGCCAACACAGAAATATATATATTTTTTTTGCAAACATTTTGTCCATAGAGAGGCACAACAAAAATGTACCCGTTTTACATGCGTAAAATATTAAGCTAATTTGCAAAAAAATGCAAATCTTTACATTAAAAATTAAATGTTTTTCCGCGAAAAATTCCAACAATTTTTAGCTGGGATACACTTACTACATGTGTAAAATATCAAAACTAATTTCAAAAAATAAAGAGCAATTTTAAGATAAAGATTCACTACAAAAAAATTTACAGTATTTTTGGGGTTAACGCACACATTATTTTTTAAAAATAACTTCAAATAAACTTTAGATTAGTTTAAAAATAGCTGAAATACTTTAAGCCAAGATGAAACTACGAAAAATCTACCGTATTTTTGAAGTTAACCAGTGCCAAATGGGCGCAAGTGGTTATTACGGTTCGTATTTCAATAATGACATCCAGTGTGACAAGACATAGCTATTTATTACTGACAATAAATTGTTCATTACAGTATATAGTTAAATTAACAGAGGAGGAGCTGAGCCCAAGAGATAAATAATAAGTGGTCAGTCTCATGCGGCGAGAGCAATCTAATACCTGGGGGCTTTTGCATTGGTCCCGCAAAAGTAACATCAGAAATTGGCGCTTAGATGATAGAGAGGTAGATGCTGGAAGATCTCTCGGAGTGTTGGTGTCTCTGCTCGGCGTAAGGATAGGAGGCCGCGTCTTTAGATGAGGTACGTGCAGGAAAGGGTGAGGGGTATTCCCTCTCATTTCCGGTGACGGAGTGGGATTTTTCCCAAATATAGCTCCGTGATGCTTCTCGATCGAGTCTCAGAGTTGAAGTTCCGCATCCCCCTCTGATCCTCCATCGCGTCAAAACTAGGCCACTCCCCGAATTGCCCCATTCGTTAGACCAGGGTTCAAGGGGTCAGAGATGCAAATTTCCTACCACTGGGTGATGCGCCATTGGTTGAGGGGGAAGGTGTCAATCATGTCCATCACATTACAAATGAGCAGACTATGTGTCACCAAGTTGTTTTTACTCATACATTGCGAGGTTGCCACCTTTGGCGTGCTCGGGTTGCCCGTTCTAGCATTAATCCGCCACTCTTGGCATGTCAGGGCCACAAGTCCTGGCAACCAGCTTATATAATTTTTTAATAGAACACTTCAAATCACCTTTAGCTAAGTTAAAGTATTTAAAATCAAGATGGCTCTTCAAAAATCTACATTATTTTTGCAGTTAACAGCCCACAGTAACCTTTGAAATAAATCACTTTAAATTAACTTTAGATTTTATTGCAAAATAACTGAAGTTTTTTTACAGTCGACATTCTTCTACAGAAAATCTGCAGTTGACTGTAGAAATACTTCAAAATCACTTCGCTTTTGTAGAAAAACTGCAGTTTATTTTTAGCCGGGTAAAGTGATAAACATAATATTGCAGCAATGTCGCATTGCGACTTGTATGCGACCTAGGTGACTTGCGTGGCGAATTAGAGACGAACTTGACATCGCAGCAAGGTCACATAGATCATGTTGCAGCCATATTGGTATGGGACAAAAATGGGATATCACATACAAGTCACAACACAATGCCACTGCAATATCACATTGTGATATCACTGGAATGTCACATACAAGTCACATTGTGACTGGGTATAAAGCGACATCGCTGTGTCATCACATAATGTCACAATGTAATGTCACTACAAGAGCAAATTGCGACATCTGTGGGACATCCCCATTGTGACTGGGATTTAGATGACATCACTGCGATATCACATACAAGTCACAATATGATGTCACTGCAAGATCGCATAGTGACATCCTTTTGATATCGCATACCATTCACATTGTGACGGTGACTTACGCGATATCACTGTGATGTCCCATACTTGTCACATTGCGACTATGACCTAGAGTGACAAAAAATTACGTTGCAGCAACGTAACTGTGACAAACCTGGCTGTTAGGGTATTTGTTACATAAAAAGATAAAAAGAAATTGATATTATGCGATAGAAAACTTCTTACTATTTGACTTACGAAACATGTATTTGTTCTCCAAAAATAGGCATTATTACATATTTCCATTTTTAAAAATATCATTCAGTAAATTTTTATTGAAAAAAGATCACGGAAATTGATATGACACTATATCAAACTTATTACTATTTGACTTTTAAAACATGTTGCATCATCAAACACTTTGCAAAAAATTCTAAGAAAAAGTTTTTTTTTAATATATGGTAAGAAAGTACATGACATAGGAATTTGTTTTCTCAGATTTTATATAGAAAGCACATTAATATTTATTACTTTGTTTTAAGTGGATGGATGGATGGAGCTCTAAAATATGAAAGGTCTTTTGAAATGCTAAATAAGATTTAATAGTTTAGATATGCTCTATATAATTTGTGCAACATGCATATGTGTTTTAGGAGAATAATATTAACACAAAGACATTTTTACTAATTAACAAACTCATTTAAGCACACAAAAAAACGTACCTATGTAAAACGCAACCAAAATTAAACATTGCACCATGAGTAATACCAGATAAAAACATTAGTGGGAATATGTAACATTATGACATAAGCAGTTACGACCTCTTTGAGCAATAAAGTTTAAAACAAAGTAGTTCAAACAACGTTTATTTTGTAGTTATAACAAGTAGGTTTGTAACAGAATCTGTCACTTAACCCGTTTCCACACAACAGTTGTGTTTAACAGGTAAAAAGGCGACAAACACAGAATTGATATTCTACATTAAACATTTACATGCTAAATTTGGCTAGTTTCATTTTTTTTCTTTCGAAAATTCAATAATTATTACTTATCGTTTGCAAAAATTAATTTATATTACAAAGAATAAATATGTAATATTCCTCGCTTTTAAATAGAATGAAAACATTTCATATCAACGTACAAAGAATCTCGCGTAGTGAAATATATTTGACGTCATTTCAAACTGATCGATGTCGCAAAAATAAATTTATTTTAATTTATTGTCTAAAAGAATTATAATAATAAGAATTATTCTAATAAAAATGGCCTTCCTATGCTTTTTAAATGAGCATTAAATTTTGCAGTTTTTAAAATAATTGAAGTAATTCGAATTATTTTCTGAAATTTTGAAGTAGGAAAGACACAAACAGAACTTTTACTGACACACAGAGAGAAGGTACACCCAGGGCAAAGGTGGGCATAGCTACCCTGATATTATGCTCTTCCTAAAGAAATTAAGCTTGAATGTGAAAGGGTTAACCACCAAATTAATCCTAACAAATTCAACTTTCCCAAAAACCTTAAAAGCAGCATACTCCCAATCGAAACATCAATCCAAAATTTATCCACTAAGCCCAACTGGACACCAGCAACCGTCCCTTGACTAATACCCAACCAATAAAAAAGAACATTACCGGACATAAAAGACCAGCGCCGATGACCGGACCGTAGTAAAAGATGCTATCCGGCAAAAGACAGATATCACGAACCCTTTTCATCCGGAAACATCAGCAAAAACAGGAATTAATTTGCTGACCCCTCTTGTACTTGTAGTCAGCGAATCTTAATGGCGAGGGTCTGTACTTCCATTACCGTCCGATACGATGTTCCGGAATCTTTTAGAGTGTATATGGACAGACCTGAAATGGATCAGGCATGCAGAGAGTTAAGAAGGAATTCGCCTCGATTGGAAATGGGTCGGTTGAAATGAATGGATATGTATGCATGGGACGAATGTTTAATGCGAATAGGGTATATTGAGTTAGGGAAATTGTTCCTAAATTCAAAATTTATGAAATAAATAACAAGTTGCACTTTTGGTTCCTATTGCTATTTATTTAATATTATTTTTCTTTTTTGCCTATGTAGTTTAACCTTTTCAGCATTAGTCCCGGCATTTCCGTATTTTATGAGCCAGTTTTTCTATAGCAATAAACATCAATTTCAAAATTTTATAAATAATTTTTTATATATAAATTTGTAATGATATTCTAATTTTTTCTCGCAAAGGATTTTGAAAGTGAGACATTATCTCATCGAAATGAAATCAAGTTCTGATTTTCTAAACAAATCTTTAATTTATTAAAAATTATTTTCTAAATTTATGCAAAAAACATACATTTGCGCCTTTTTTCAGACCGTTTTGAAAGTCAAACATATATACTCTTATTTTCAATGTATGTACAACATTTTTTTTAACAAAAAGTATATTCTATATTTTTATTTAAATTTGAATTACTTAAACCCAATTTTTAACACATTTGCATAGAGGTTTAAAAAAACAAGTATTTTGATTCGAACAAGATCTTGTTGCATTAATATGAATAGAAATGGTTATTTTATGCAGTATTATGCACATGTGTTGCATAACCCGAATCACTTAAAATTGGAGAAAAAAATGGAGAGCTTTCAAACAATTTATTGATAAGTTTAGACTAGAAATGACTTTAATAATCGGTCAATAAATTATATTGAAATTAATTTAGTATATGGATTTTAAAAATTAAAAATGATGTAATTCCAACTGTTTGACTGAAAAACATTATCATCTCTACTTGGTTTTTAAACGGAATAAAGTAAATGCCAACCAGTTTAAATAACCCTCAAAGTTAAATTCCTCTATTATGCATTCGACCCACCAAAGTAAATTTAAAAGCAATATACAGTTTTATTAGACTATAAATTAGATTAAGTGAAATTAGCATAAGAATTAAATTGGTTCGTTCGGTCCAAAAATGATTATCAAGCAAACTTTGATTCCCTATCTTAGTAGATAAAAGTGCATTTGAATTGTTGAAACTGAGGCCATAGACACCTTTTTACCTTGGAAACATAACTATAATTACTTATTATTTGTAAATGAACATACAGTAATTGCATTTTAGTCTTCAGAGAGTCTTTTAAACGTTTGATTGGCCACTAGTAGTTGATAAGCCTTTTAATGGTGTTGTTTAATGTGGCAGTTATACAAATTATAATTTTGTTTACTGCACTTTTCGTTTTTAAGTAAAGTAAGTTATTTGTTTAATGTTTGCTTAGTTAAATTAAAGAGTGAGAATGCAACAGGACAACAAATATACGAATTCATAACAGGTTCCAATATATAATAATAAGTTCATAACAATTCAAGTCACTTACAAAATCCGCGTTTTATGTAAGTGCATACATTTTGATAACTGTTTTCGATATTTGTCCATCTCCAAACTTCCTTTTAAAATTTATTTTTAAATGCATTTAGTAAAGTTTTATTTTATGTATGACTCATGTGAACAGCTTTAATTGTAGTTGCTTTGAAGTAATAAGAAATTATCTTGTGAATCTATATATGCAAAAATAAAAGATTTTTTATAAGTTGTTATAATTGGCTCAAATTACTATTAATATTGATGTTGTTATTTTTGTTATTATTAAACTCTTTTTTTTAGGTTTTTAATTTTTGGATTTTTTTTTAAATAGCTGTAATATATTTAACTTTTTCTATTTTGTTGTTTTATATGATGTTTCAAGATGGCTGTTGACTAGATATGCTTTAAAAAAAAGAAAACAAGAGTTTAAAATAACATAAACTAACATAATAGGTTGAAATACAAATTTTTTGAAATGCAGAACTACAATGAGTTATGATTTTGTTTCCAGTAGGATCTACTATGATTAAATTTATGCAATATATACATCTCATACGTTAAATTATTTCTTAAATATTACTACATGAATAGTTTTTTTTATATAAAATTTATTTTTGCCTGTAGGCCTTGATGTATTCTAAGAATGGTGTTTGAGACTACATTTGTGCTGGTGAAATGTACTAAAAGTACTATTCTTTGAGTTGCCCAGAAAAGTGAAAAGTACTTATTATTTTTTCTGTTCTTTTAGATACTTCCTTCAACGTTTGAATGGACAAAAAGATGGTGGTTTTTTTATTCAACCTAGAATATACATTTTATTTTTGTTATGAAAAAAAAAAATATATTTCGCGCTTTGTAAGTTGAAAGTTTTTTCTTCTTTAGAAATTTGAAATTGACCTTTGACGTTTATTAAGTTTCAATAGAAAATACTTCAACAACTTTTGACTTTTTTTAAAAGACAAATTTGCACTATAGGGAAAAATGTAAACAAAATAGCGCATACTAAACTAGCGTATACGTAATTTTTGTCTGATTTTTTAGTTAATTTTTTAACAATCTTTAAGCCACACATGAAAGCATCCAATCAGTATGAAAAAAAATAAACTTCACATATTGTATACAATTTTCCATCATTAAGTATTACATACTTTTTTGCAAGTATATATAAATATTCCATAAATTTACATTAAAAGTTCCTAAAAATGAAAAATATGCACAAGCAGAATATGATTTAATGGAAGTTTATGCGGAGTTTATTAGTCGCGACATGTCATTGCTGAGATTCAAAAGTGCGAGTATAATATTCGCATATAAAATATTAAAAGTAGGCAGTTATGTTTGTCCTTCTTTTTACACACTACTGTTCCGGTAACGTTTGCCGAATTTACGGTGCCGCATCATCCGAACTGACAACACTACGTAAATTTGAGCTTTTATGCACGGAGGTCAAAAATATCATACTTGCGGTTTTATCAACGATTATGGCCCCAGTTCTACTTGCACAAACCTACTTGAACGTTAAATCCCTACTTGAAAAGGTATTGTTAATAAAACCGTAGTTTAGGTCATTGTTTACGTCACGTGGGAATCTCCAACTAAATTAGAATGATTACCACTGTGATCACGAAGGACTAAAGGTACGTCTAAAATAACCAGAACCAACGTAAGTGGAACTGGATTAAGGGTTTCCAAAAATAGAGAAATCATATTGGATGCTATGGCTGTTTGTTACACGATCACAACATCTATTATTCTATGTAACACGACAAAATATCGAGCTATTCAATTAACAATGGCTCTTAACATTGTTCCAAGCACTAATTAAACCTTGTAACTTGCAGACCCATATTTTAATGCGACAACAACCGAAACAAGACACTCTCTCACAACCAAGACGCAAATCCTAATGAGGCGTTAATGCCTCGCTGCCAATGCTGAGATTTGTACTAATTCCTAGAGTGCGATGGCTATTGCTTGCTCGAGATTGGTAATGATGATTGAATGATAATAGTGCTTATACAATATTGCTATTTATGTAAGATCGAGTGAAAATGATTGTGTAGTAAAAGGATAATTTGATGGAATTAAAAATACAGCATACGTTGGTAAAATAAAATTCAAAATATTTTAGTGAAAACTTTTCCACAAAAGTAAGTTGTTGTTTTTCCTTTTGTTTTTTTACACATTTATTAAAAATATGATTTTATTTTTTAAAAGGATAACAATAAGGAGGAATAATAACAATAAGGAGGTTCACATTCATTATAAATGGATGTACTTGATTTGAATGGAAAGGATTTGCATTGATTGCTGATTAGTATCGGAAAATGTGATTAATAGCTTGTATGTTTCTCATTACCATGTAATTACTGAGAAATGTTAATTGTTTTTATTTAAATTATTTTTGAGTTTGCAAAGTGGTTTGGTGGGTAAATTATAAACTTAGTTTGGGGATTTAATTGTTTTTACAGGAGAAATATTTAAAGAGACAAAATTCTACTTAATCATATATTCGTTACATAATTTTATATTACGAATTTATATTTTCCTAATATTTCAAATGTCTTTCAGTTTTGATGCGATTGTAATCAGCATTTGTAGTTTGGCTATGAAAGTGAGTGGTCGATAGACAACCAGACAGACGGACGTAAACCTTTTTAAAAGCTTCCGCTTTCTTCGTTATATGCGTAGTTTGGAAAAATTAATTTTTTTAATATGTGATTTTGACATAACCTTAAATAACTGTAGCAGCACTAAAATAGCTAGTACACTTTTTTAAAAATTTTCTTTATAGTTATATCATAAAAGCTCTAAAATAAGCTCTCTAATAACGTTAAAATCCATCAAATGTATGTACATAAATGTCCTCTTTTATAGTTATTTTGAGTCGAATCTAACGATCAAAATCCAGCTAATGTTTCAAATGGTTAAACAAATTCTATTGCAAAATATATCTCCTTTTAAGTAATCCTTTAAAATATCCATCCATTAAATATAATTAAAATATAAATTTTTTATTTCCTTTTTACCTATCTCTCAAATTACTACCGATGAATAAACCACTTTAGAACACTAGACATTAAAAATATGTAGTTTTTCCTGTTAAGAGGATTTACATACTAAGTACTGTTATGACATTATGCCTATAAACATTTGTAACAAATAATTCGAAAATTAAAATTAAAAAGAATAATTTAACTTGGAGAATAAAGGGCGATTTAATCGTGGGGGTTGATAAAATTTCCCTTTAAGTATTTATGTTTAATGTAACTGTAATATTTTTAAATGATTATTTTAAATTGAAACACCTAAATATAAAATAAATTAGTGGCTTTAACATAACATTTCCTAATGGAAGAAATATGTAAAGTATTTATTGATACCACGCAAAAAAAAAGTATTCCTCGATATTTCTTTCTAAAAACTTTCCAAATACTAACGGACAAATCGAGACCGTAACTTATTGATTGCGATTAAATTAACGATTCCATTGGGGCTTACAAGAACTATCGATTGCGCTGTCGTCGATGTAACACATAAAGTACATATATTACGAAATGAGTTTCTGAAGAAACTTATTTTTCAGTTTTATCTTTCGTAAGTTTATCCCTCAATCCCGGACTTTTATTCATGTTAACTTAATTAATAAATCGTTAATAGCATGTAAGAGGTTAAAAGATGGCGGTAAAGGGAATTTTGATTTTGTTACTAAGTATATAAAACCGATACTTTGGTGGAAGAAAAAACCCCAAACTTGTTGAAATTCTTGAAGAACTCGAAAAGTTTGTCGTTAATTTATTCTACATACTCAAGTACTCACTTAAGTAATTGAATAGTATTCTTTATTATTTTAGTAGTAGCTAGAAAGCTTGATTATTTTTATGTAGCTTGATATGTTTCTTAACCATTAACTTTAGCGTGCCTTGGTTGAAAAAAAAAGATGGTGAATTTAAAATTTTACTTTGAATGTTGAATTTTTAAAATAGATCCATTAACTACTAAGTAAATACATAATTTTGTAAACTAATTTCTACTAAATAATACTAGTAACAGATAATGTAGTGTAGATGCTACGACCTTTTACGACCCTTTTGTTAAATACATATTTTTATTTGAACAAGTACAAAAAATATTCTTATTTTGAAAAAACAATTTTTTTATTTAGTAAATCATCTTACGAAAGTATCTATAAAAGTATAAATAAACTACAATGTATCCATTAAAAGCTAAACGAGTTTCTTAGATTGGAAAACTAAGTTTTTATCTCCAAGTCCAACTGCAAGATAAAAACTAACCAGACTGAAAAAAATGCACTTAATTGGCCATTAAATTGTAAAAGAAATCCCCCCGATGTGCTTTAAGAAACGTGTGTTAATTGATGTGATGTTACCACAAGAGATTTGTTGTCTGATTCGAACATTTATAAAAAAAACCCTATGAAATCTTTGTTAACAATTTGTATCTGTGATTACATTTGCAATCAGTTTGTTTCATTAAGTGATATTGTAAAGGGGACGCATTACCCAAAATTTAGGTTTGCCCGGAAAATAATTAAACATGCTCGAATGCTGTGTGCCAAGGATATTGCAAAAAAAGAAGGTATCCTTTATAATGGAGGAAGTTTATTGAAAATGATATAGTGGTTTGATAAAACGGTTTTTGAAATCTTATTTTAATTTTTTAAGTTTTTAATTTTTTCAGCTTGTGAAAGGTTAAAACCCTAAGGCTTTTAAGTAAACTAATGTAGAGCTCCAAATTTTTTTCCTGTGTTGAAACATATGCGTTTAACAAAAGTTGGTATGGGATAAGGTCTAGTGTGATTAGATTTTTTAAAAAAAATAATGAAGTTGAAAATTTAGAAAAAATCTTATTTTTTGCCATTTTTATACATAAAGCTACAGAACTATTTTTGTTTAACTGACAGCTCAATATCCATACAAACTTTTATTAATAGATGTTGTGGAAACATTTTTAAAAAAATTCCATTAAAAAATTCTTCAAATTGTAGGAGGAGTAGCATTTTGAAAAAACGTTTAAATTTTTAATTTTTTAAATTTTTTAAAAAAACTTACGTTTCAATGTTAATCATTTTTTCGTATATGTTTATTGAATGTTAGTTCTTTGAAAAAAATAGTTTAATTTGAATGCTAGCGATAAAAATACTGGATTTAGTTTTTTGGGTACCGCGTCCTTTTAAGTTACAAGGTCTTGGGGCAAAGATTGTGTTCTGAATATTAATCAAGCGGAATTGTAATCAACGAAATTGTGTTTACTACTTCAGACCGTTACTACCGTATCTCACTGCTTATTTAACATAAGTGATTTTGAAAAAGTCATTTGAATTTTAAAATTTCCCCTTTATGTAATACATTAAAAAAACCTTGTGTTTTATTACTATTATTGCACCTTTTTCTTTTAAATATTAGAACAAAAAGTTTTGATTTAAAGCATACATGACATTAAAAACATTTTTATAACCTGTTAACCCCGCCTGGTCCAATTCCGGCTTAACGCTGGAGAAATAAAAATTGACCAGCATTATAATTCAAATACATTAAACTTTGTTGATATTAATGTTAACTTAATTGAAAATACAAATTAAACTTCGATATGATATACTGTAGAACTTTTGTCCAACTTGTCATTTTTAATTAATTGCTACTTGAAGAGGAATAAATTCGTTACTGATACACAATTAAAAATATTTAAATAAACGAATGCACACATTCATATATTTGCTGTCTAGAAAGTCTCAAAACATTCAACTAAAGTAAATCCAGCAATCAAACCCTAAAACTTAAACAATTAAGAGCTACAACGAAACCCCTATTCAATTACAAAATACAATACCAGAAGTGAGATTCAAACTTAAATTTAATTAAATTCTCTCTTAAAAGTTTACTTATTGCATACGGAATCTTATCTTAATAGTTAATTTCAACGCTAGTTTTCTGGAAGACATTTATTGTAAAAGTTAGAGTGAGGCAGTGGCAACAGCTGTTGAAATTCAAGAAAATGGTGAGGTACAAAGGAAACGGAAATGAGTTTGAAGAACAAAAGGCACAAGCACTTGAGGTATTCAAACGTCTAATTCCTTTAGTGATATTCCTTTTTTGGCAGAAGTTTGGGTGACATAAATTAAAACAATATTTGTTTGACACATATTTAGCTAGATATAAGTTAAACGCGATAATTAAAATAATAAAATATACAAATATTTGGGTAAATATGTCTAATTCCTTTAGTGATATTCCTTTTTTGGCAGAAGTTTGGGTGATATAAATTAAAACAATATTTGTTTGACACATAATTAGCTAGATATAAGTTAAACGCAATAATTAAAATAATAAAATATAGATATTTGTGGGTAAATATGTTTACTAGAAGTATTAAATATAGTTAATAGTATAAATGTGCAGTGCAACAAAATGCTGAAGTATTACAATTTGTGGAAAGTAAAATAATAAAAATATTAGCATTGAAGATTTATTAAGAAAAAAATTAAATGACAAGGAAGTTTAAAAAAAATATTATTTTAAATATATTTTATTTTATAAAATGCAAAATTAAATATTTTATAAAATGCAAATATATAAATAGTTTTATAAATGCAATCAAAAAAATTTATATTAAAATTGGAGTAATCATAATAACAAATATTCAGTTTAATATTCATTTTGAATTACTTTGAATGTGCAATTAAAAAATTCCAAAATGCGCAAAATATGAAATCCATTTGTTAGAAATTACTCTGGCAAGAATCTCATAGGAATGATTTCTAAAAATAACTTTTTTTCTGAATGTATCATTTTTCTTAAATTTCATTTCAAAGTAGGCTGTCACAAATTTTTATATATACCTGAAAGAAAACACATTTAAAAACATATACATACCCTCTGAAAATAGGCATTGTTACGTGTTTTTATGTTTAAAATATCATTCAGTGCATATTTTACTAAAAATAACAAATATATGATATAATTGATATAACTTCTTACTATTGAACTTCGAAAAATGTATTGCTCTCCAAAAATAGGCATTTTGTTTCATGTCAAATATCACTTTTTTACAAAAACGAAAGAAATTGATGGCACGATAAAAAACCTATTAGACTTTCAAATGTTTCTTTCATCAACAGTATTGAAAAAAATATAAAAAAGGTTTTTTAGTTTTCTTAGGTATGAAAAAGTAAACGTAGGATTGTTTCTCACATTTTGTATCAAAAGCACATTAAATATTTATCACTTTATTTCAATACATATTGATGGATGGGGATCTTATTTTTAAAATATAAAGACCTTTGAAACGCTAAATAGGCTTTAATAATTTAGATATGTGGATTTGAATCTCTTTGCAAATTGTGTAGTTCATATGTGTCTTAAGAAAATAATATTAATAAAAAAACATTTTAACCAATTAACTAACTCATTTAAGCCACCCCCCTCCCAAAAAAGTTAAGTGTTAACTATGTAAAACGCAACCAAAATTAGACATTGAACCTTGATCAATACCATATAAAAACATTTACGGAGAATGTGACATGAGCAGTTTAGACCTCTTTGAGCAAAAACGTTAACAACAAAGTAGTTCAAATAAACAAACGTTTACTTTTGTAGTTATAAAAGCTAGACTCGTTGCCTCCGAATTATTTGATTTACATAAAAAAAAAACCTAAGCATTGCAAAACTTATAATAGTTAAGAAGACAATAGCTGCTTAAAACAACACGTCTCTTAATAAAACATGGATATCACCATACAAAATTAAAGAAAAGCAGCATAATGTTAAATTTTTGTCCACATAGTCATTAATATTTAACATTGAAACATCTATCCAAAATTTAACCATTTCATTATGCAGCGTACGTCTTCTCAATTCGATCAGGAACGACCAGGACGCATACTACGTAAGTCGTGGAACTATACAGTAAACAGTTACAACAACAGCTTTTCTAGCCTGGTTTTCTGCTCTTACTCCAGAAATTAAGCCTGAGAGTAAAAGAGTTAACCAACAAATCTATCCTAATAAATTCAACTTTCGCAACAACCTTAAAAACAGCATACTCCCATTCGAAACATTAATACTTTTTTTTCCACTAAGCTCAACCGGACTAAGCATTCGTCCCTTGAGTAATACCCAACCAGTAGAAACGAACATTGCCGGACATAAAAGACTAGCGCCGCTGACCGGACCGTAAAAGACGCTATCCGGCAAAAGACAGATATCACGAACCCTTTTCATCCGGAAACAGCAGCAAAAACAGGAATTAATTTGCTGACCCCTCTTGTACTTGTAGTCAGCGAATCTTAATGGCGGGCGTCTGAATGTACTTCCATTACCGTCTGATACGCTATTCCGGAATCTTTTAGGGTGCACATGGACAGGCCAAAAATGATTAGGCATGCAGAGAGTTAAGAGGAAATTTGCCTCGATTGTAAATGTTTCGATTGAGATGGATGGATATGTATGTATGCGACGGATATTTAATGCGAATTTTCTCTACAGGGTAAACTGAGTTAGGGAAATTGTTTATAAATTCAAAGTTTATGAACTTAACCAACAACATTCCTCGAATCTAGTTCTTAATGTTAATTAGTTATTATTAACTTTCTTTTATGTTTGTTTAGTTTACTTTGAAAAATCGTCGCACTAGAGCTACACGAGGGCTATTGGCGACAGGCGTCATATTTTAGAACCACAGTCAAGTGACGAGCTGACACCTGAGTAAGCACCCTACGCAATCATTAAGAGCGACATCGTACGCATCGTTAGGACTCTGGAGCATATTTAACGTGCACTCCCTCTATACGGGGTATTATTCGTCGGACATTTTTGGCTGCACGGGCCATTCATAGGTCGGCAATTATTTTGGCGATGCCCGGACGCGAACCTGGGACATTTTCGCATGCTAGGCGATTGCCTAACCAACTGGGCTCCCTAGCTCCTCTTTTATCTCTGTACTTAAACAATCAAGTTTCTAAAAACAATTTATTAAAAGTTTTACCAGGATTGACATTAGTAATCAATTAAAAAATTGTATTTAAACTAATTTAGTTTATGGATTTTAAAAAATAAAAAATGATATATCTTCAACTATTTGACTAAATAAGATTATCATCTTTACTTGTTTTTAAATTGGAATAAAATAAACTTCAACCCATTTTAATAACCCTCAAAGTTAAATTCTTCTATTATGCATTCGAAGCACCAAAGTAAATTTAAAGGCAATATACATGTTTTATTAGAAGCTTTAAATTAGATTAAGTGAAATTAGAACTTGTTTTATTAGAAGCTTTAAATTAGATTAAGTGAAATTAGAACTAGAAGTAATTGGTTCGTTCGGTCCAAAAATGATTATCAAGCAAACTTTGATTCCCTATCTTAGTAGATAAAAGTCCATATGAATTGTTGAAACTGACGACATATACACCTTTTTAACTTCAAAACATAAATATAATTTCTTATTATTCGTTAAGGCACATAAAGTAATTGGGTTTGAGTCTTCAGAGAGTCATTTAAACATTTTATCGGCCTCTAGTAGTTGATAAGCCTTTTAATGGTGGCGTTTAATGTAGCAGTTATACAAATTATAATTTTATTAACTGTACGTTTGATTTGTTATTTTTTTAATGTTTGCGTAATGTAAATAAATAGTGAGAATGCAACAGGGCAATTGATATGCTTGTTCATAACAAGTTCAAAACATTGATTTTTATATAAAAATACTCTGTATATATATATATATATATATATATATATATATATATATATATATATATATATATATATATATATATATATATATATATATATATATATATATATATATATATTATATATATATATATAATATATATATATATATATATATATATATATATATATATATATATATATATATATATATATTAAAATAAGGGTGCGTTTAAACACGTTTTATATTAATAAAGTTGTATTTGCATAATTTTCACACAGTTTGCCGTATAAATAGAACTATTGCAAACCCTAATTACGGAATTAATGATGCTATAGTGCATTACTAACAGTAAAATTCTTAAAATGTTTGTACACAAATTTTAAAAAATAAGGAGACTCTTGACATGAACAAGATTTTATAAGAAGAAATTAACCTAATACTTACCCAATTTTTAACACCATTAACACCTTTGTTTATTCGCTACTTTATCTTTAAATATTTCAAATTAGTTTATCGGGTAACTTAATTTGTCTTACTTAAATTGTTTAGCGTGCAGTTTTTATGAAAATAGTGTTTAAAAGGTTCCCAGATAACACACTAACTAACAAAATTCTATATTTTACTTTAAAAAATATTTGAAACTGAAATAAGAGTCTAACTCAAAAATATTACTTTGAAAGAAAATTTTAAACAAATTGTTTTAAATGCAGTTTTTCTACGTAAAAGTTATTTATCACTCCATATCTGAAATTCCTTGCTTCAAGATCTCATTTTTTCAAGGAATGGTGAAATATAGAGCTCAAAATAATCTTATACAGCTAGCGCTGAGCTACAGCATTTGTTATTCACTTTTTTTCATGTTATTTATTTTTTAACTTTTATTTATTATGGTATTTCATCTTAGAAACGTCTTTATAATTATGTGTATTTTAAATTATGATGAGTGTACCATAATATATTTATCAATGGGATTTGCAATTGAATGTAAGTAAGTTTAATTTAAGTTTTAAAAGTTAGGCAAATATGTTTGAATATTAATTCAATATCATAAGAAGTCTTTATTAACATATTGTAAAGAAATGTAAAAAAAAAATTCAAATTAAAAAAATATTTGTACATTCGAAAAAAATTATAGCAATTGTAATAGTTTATTTTGTGGAGATAACTTTGTGGATTCAAACCCCGAAGATGCGTTTGTACCACTTGGTAATTGATAATAACAACTAAAATGTTTTTTTTTTTTTTTTATAATTGCGTGAAAAAAATCCGATTTTTACACTATAATTTTAATATTAGACGCGTGCGAAAAGTTATACTTTTTAGAGACAGTGATAAAAAATTACTTTTTTTCACCTAAAAGCAGTGAAAAAAAGTACTTTTTTCACTCTTTTCATAAGATGCCAACCATTTCAAGTAAAATTTCCATTTCATAATATTCATAAAATCCAGAAATTTATTGATCTGTTTTATTTATAAATATTATGCGCGTGAATGATATTATTTTTTTATTTTTGAATCAGTATCCATGTTCAAATGTTTGACTTTAAACTAAAAAATATGTTTGCCTTTTGTAGTTCCAGAGATGTATCGATACCGATCTTCTTTACGTAAAAAAATTAGCACGTGAATTATTTTTGAACCAATGAGATTTGATTTTTTTTCACGTAATTATAAAAAATAGTGTATGAAACACGTGTGAAAAGTAAACTTTTTAAAACACGTGTCACTCGCTCGTGAAATAAAATCCACTAGTTTTAAAAAGTGTTACTTTTCACACTTGTTGCATAAATAACTATTATATAATGCCTCGTGCAATAAGTATATAAATAACCAATTAAAGGTTGCATCGAAAATTGAAGTCAACTATGAGTAGAAAAAATATCTCAAATAGCTCTTTACTTTCATAAGGTCCAAGATCTCAAAGTTTAAAGGGAAAAAAGTCTAGCCACTAATAGCTTAGGCGGCCTTTGATCTGCTATATTGAGTAATCTATATATTTTTAGAGTCATTGAAAGGTGCCCTTTTCGTGTCTTTAATAGCGAAATTTAAGGTAAAAAAATCGTGGACTAATTAAATGTAACTACGATTATATGTGCGCATTTTACTTTAAAAAATGTGGATGGAAACATTTGGAAAGCTGAATTTGATATTTTTCCATCTCCACAAACTTAATTTTATAATTTGTTTTTAAGTGTACTAAGTAAAGTTTTATTTTATGCGATAGTCAAATAAACGTATTGAATATTTGTTGCTTTGAAGTTATAAGAAATTATCTTGTAAAATTCTACAATAAAAAAACTGTTAATTAAAAGTTGTTATAATTGGTTTACTTTATTAATATTGTTGTTGTTGCTTAAGTTGTTATTGTTGCTATTACTATTAAACTTTTTTTGCTAAGTTTTGCATTGTTTAATTTTTTAAATACTTGTAATATAATTTAATTTTTTTCTATTTCGTTGTTATATAGGATGTTGCAAGATGACTATTGACTAGATAGACTTATTTTTTTAAAACCAATTCCCTGGTATAAAATAACATAAAAAGTTGAAATAAAAGTTTTAAATGCAGCACTACAATGAGTTATGATTTTTTTTATTAGTAGGAAAAACTTCATTAAATTTATGAAATACATCTAAAAGGGTTAAATTTTTTCCGAAATAATACTACCTAAATAGTATTTTAGAAAATATATTTTGCCTGTAGGCCTTGATTTATTCCAAGAATGGTGTTGTAATATATTTATGTGGGTAAAATGTACTAAAAGTACTATTCTTTGAGCTGCCCAGAATAGTTGAAGATATTTATTATTATTTTCTCTGTTCTTTTATATACTTTCTTGAAAGTATGAATGGACAAAAAGATGGTGTTTTTTTCTTCAACCTAGAATATACATTTTATTTTTTTCATGAGAAAAAAAATATTTTGCACTTTGTAAGTTGTGAAGTTTTTCTTCTTCACCTTTGATGTTTATTAAGTTTCAATAGAAAATACTTCAAACATTTTTAGTGAAAAGACAAATTTACGCTTATAGGTAAGAATATGTAAAAAAAAATAGCCCATACGAAATTTTAGTCTGATCTTTTTAGTATTTTTTTATGATCTAAAGCTACACGTGAATGTATTCAATCAGTATGAAAAAATAAAACATTACATGTTGTACACAAAATTTCATCTTTAAGTATTACGTGATATATATTTTTATTTAGCAGTTATATAATTATTCTATAAACATAAAAGTTTCAAAAAATGAAAAATATGCAAGATAGACGGACACGACATAAACACACATACAAGACAAGGTGAAATCTATCGCCACCTCCACAATTTGACATGTCCCTGAAGGGGAGGGAAATAGTCTCCAGGGACCTGTACCCGTGGTAAACTGCGCAATGACCGACCACAGGACTTTCGGACCCAACAGATTTAACGAGCACGTACTCCGCATATACTCGGTGGGTCTTCAGTGGTACCGGAACTCGATCGCGGGACTTCTGATCTCGAGATCGAGACGCTTCAGTATTAGGCTCTCCACAACCCACACTGGGGACTGTAAGTACGTCCAAAATTACCAGAACCGATGTTAGTTAAACTAGCTTTAAATTTTCCATAAATATTAAAATAACTATATGTGGTAAAATGGTTGTTTGATACATGTTGGCAACATCTACCATTGAAAGTAACATGACAAAATATCGAGCTATTCAATTAACAATGGCTCTAAACATTGTTCTACGCCCTAATTAAACCTTGTAAATTGCAGACCCATATTTTAACGTGACAACAACCAAAACAAGGCACTCACTCACAACCAAGGCGCAATTCCTAATGTGGCGTTAATGCCTCCCTGCCAATACTGAGATTTGTACTAATTCCTAGAGTGCTATGGTTAATGCTTGCTCGAGGTTGGTAATGATAATTGAATGATAATAGTCTTTATACAATACCGTTATTTAAGTAGGCTCGAGGTAGAATATTTGTATATTAATTCATGGATACAAAAAATCCAATCTTTTTTGGTCAAATGGAAATTCAAATTATATTTTAATAAAAATGTACACGAAAAGTATTGCTAAATTTTAATATTTACTTTAGTATATTCAAACTCTCTATGAAAAGAATAATAACAATTTATACAAAAAAAAATTAGGAACTTTTAAGTAAAATTCTATCATATTTATTCAACATAATTCTACAACTATGTGAACTTAGCAACATATCATATAATAGCATATCCATAACATATAAAATGTGTTGTACTTCCTAAAAATATGTAAGAAAATACTTTCTGAATAGATAAAGTAAAAGAAAATGGATATCCCGGGAAAATTATAGAATTTTTTTTTAATAGACATATCTTCGAGAAGTAATCTTGGGAACTGGCATCAAATACCATTTTCTTCTCTTATTTTACATCCTTCATCGGAGCACTTATTGCCATTTATTTTGCTGAAAAGATAGCAATCTCAACAGATCGCTCGGACCATTAGTGATATTGGAAATGGAGGTTCGCGCGCAAATTGGAATTATTCGCGAAATTTTTCAGCTCAATGGGAATGTGTGAATTTTTAATCATAACAATAAGGAGATTCCAATTCACTATAATTGGATGTACTTGATTCGAATGGAAAGGAGTTGCATTGATTGCTGATGGAGATTAGCATCGGAAAATGTGATAAATAGCTGGTATGTTTCTCATTAACATGTAATTACTGAGAAAATTTAATTGTTTTTTATTTAAAATATTGTTGAGTTTGCAAAGTGGTTTGGTGGGCAAATTATAAACTTAGTTTTGGGATTTAATGGTTTTTACAGGAGAAATATTTAAAGAGGAAAATTCTACTTAATCATATATTCGTTTCAATAATTTTATATTACGAATTTATATTTTTCTAATATTTTAAATGTCTTTTAATTTTGATGCGCTTGTAATTGGCATTTGTAGTTTCGCTATGAAAGTGAGTGGCGGAGAGATAGACAACCAGACAGACGGACGAAAACCTTTTTAAAAGCTTCCGCTTTCTTCGTTATAGGCGTAGTTTGGAAAATTTAATTCATTGAATGTGTTATTTTGACAAAACCTTAAATAACTGTAGCAGCACTAAAATAGCTAGTACACGTTTTTAAATTCTATTTATAGTTATATCATAAAATCTATAAAATAAGCTCTCTAATAACGTTAAAATCCATCAAATTTATGTTCATAAATTTCCTTTTTATAGTTATTTTTAATCGAATCGAACGATCAAAATCCATCTAATGTTTCAAATGGTTAAAAAATTTCCATTTTAAAATATATATCCTTTTAAGCAATCATCCATTAAATATAATGAAAATAAAAAAATTTTATTTCCCTTTTACCTATCTCTAAAATTAATATCTATATACATAAAGGGCAACTTCCGTTTGTCTGTATAAGACACGAGATCTAAAGAACCACGCAACAGATCGTCATGAAATTTGGCACAGAAATTCATCTCATCTCCGGAACAAACATATGCTAAGAATTTTTTCCAATCAGACCATTCCTTCTATCGTTTTCGAACGTTTTTATTCGAATTTTCTGAAAAAACTACACCACTTTGGCTCAAAATTCGATTTTTTGTACTTTCCTGATGCCATCGGTTGTAAAAATTAAATAAAACTTTTAACGAAAACATTTAAAATTTAAAATGTTTATTTTATTCTGTTGCCATTACCTTTAGAAACTAATTTCATTATTTGAAAAATACTTGACATGTTTCAAGTGACGTAATTCCGCCTGTCTCCATTCCCGGATTTTTATGTGGGTTTATTTGATGATTTTTTCATTGATTTTTCTGTTGACTGCATGTATGCATATTTAAGCAATATAAATGTATAGTTAAGCTATTACTGAACTATGATGGTTAATAAAGTCCATCGCATTAGAGCTGCATATTTGTGTTTTAAGTCTTTATTTTTTTGCCAAATACGTTGCCAAACTCGAAAAAATTAACTAAAACTCCCGAAATGGGCAATTTCTTCTATAAACAATTTATAATCTGGTCGGTTGTTCGAAGGTCATTGTGTTAGAGTTGTATAATGGGTGTGGGTAGCTATATCTATTTTCTAGCCAAATTATTTCCCAAAACGCGCCAAATGAGCTAAAAGGTTTTATGTATTTATGAGGAAATTGTGATGACATTTATGAGTGCATTTATTTTTCATTTTGGAATTTCAAGGCAATGAAACGGGATTTTATACTTTATAACGAGCGGGAACACTAAAATAAGTTTATGATCCTATAACAGGTTATATGGTACACATATTTGGAACGATTTGATAATTTTTATTCCGTGCTAAGAACGGCTATCAATTTGCTAGCTTTATTATTGTATTTATTTTCATTCAATTATTATTGTATTTATTTTCATTCAATTATTATTGTATTTATTTTCATTCAATTATTATTGTATTTATTTTCATTCAATTATTGTACATATCTGCGTTGATTTAGTACTGTATACATTTGCATTGAATTCTTAATTTTTCAGCATTTGTATTGAATTATGGTAGAAATTTGTACTACTTATATTGTATTTATATCTACAAAGTGTCCAAAAAAAGTTACTTAATTTATTATAGAACTCCCTTGAATTGCGTTAAAATAAATGTTTGAGATCCTTTTAAGATTTAGCTGTTTTTCCATTTCTAATTCTTACTGATTATTTTTTTTACTTAAATATGTATTCTTTTTAATTTGAGCTTCTTATCAAAGGTATTTTTGAAATTAATATTAATCATTACTATATCCAAGTTGGGTAATTAAATGGAAATTTACTGGGCAATCTTTATATCTTATGTAACTAAAATAAAGAAAAAAATAGTTAAATTGACTGTTAAATTATTTTTCCACCTCTACCCGTGCAACGTCGGGTAAAACCACTTTAAAACACTAGACACTAAAATATATAGTGTTTCTTTTAAGAGGATTAACATAAGTACTGTAAGAGGATTAACATAAGTACTGTAAGAGGATTAACATAAGTACTGTTATGACATTTTGCCTATAAACATTTATAACATATAATTCGAAAATTAAAATCAAAAAGAACGATTTAACTTAGTGAATAAAGGGCGATTTAAGCGTGAGGGTAAATAATTAGATATCATAAAATTTGCCTTAAAGTATTTATGTTTAATGTAACTGTAATATGTTTAAATGATTATTTTAAATTAAAACACCTAAATATAAAATAAATTTGTGGTTTTACAATAACATTTCCTAATTGAAGAAATATGTAATGTATTTATTGATACCACGCAAATATGTATTCCTCAATATTTCTTTCTAAAATTTTTCCAAATACTAACGGACAAATTGTGACCGTAGCTTATTGATTGCGATTAAATTAACGATTCCATTGGGGCTTACAAGAAATATCGATTGCGCTGTCGTCGATTTAACCCATAAAGTACATAAATTACGAAATGAGTTTCTGAAGAAACTTATTTTTCATTTTTATCTTTCGTAAGTTTAGCCCTCAAGCCAGATTTTTATTTATGTTAACTCAATTAATAAATCGTTAATAGCATGTAAGAGGTTTAAAGATGGCGGTAAAGTGAATTTTGATTTTGTTACTAAGTATATAAAACCGATACTGGTGGAAAAAAAGCGCCAAACTTGTTGAAATTCTTAAAGAACTCGAAAAGTTTGTCGTTAATTTATTCTACATACTCAAGGACTCACTTAAGTAATTGAATAGTATTTTTTATTATTATAGTAGTTATTAAAATCTTGATTATTTTTATGTAACTTGATATGTCTCTTAATGCTTTAGCGTACCTTGATTGAAAAAAGATGGTGATTTTACAATGTTACTTTGTATGTTGTATTATAATATAGATCCAGTGACTACTAAGCAAATACATAATTTTGCAAACAAATTTCTACTAAATAATACTAGTAACAGATAATGTAGTGTAGATGCTACGACCTTTTACGACTCTTTTGTTAATCACATATATATTTGTACAAGTATTAAAATAATCCTTATTTTGACAAAAAAACTTTTATTTAGTAAATTATCTTACAAAAGTATCCATTAAAAGTTAAGCGAGTTTCTTAGATTGGAAAACCAAGTCCTCAAGTCTCAACTACAAGAATAAAAACTAACCAGAGAGAAAAATGAACTTAATTTGCCATTAAATTGAAAAAGAATTCCCCCGATGTCCTTTAAGAAACGTGTGTGTTAATAAATGTGAAGTTACCACAAGAGATTTGTTGTCTGATTCGTACGTTCATAAAAAAATCCTATGAAATCTGTGTTAACAATTTGTATCTGTGGTTGCATTTTCAATCAGTCTGTTTCATTAAGTGATATTGTTAAGTTACAAAGACTTGGGGCAATGATTGTGTTCTGAATAATAATTAAAACGGTTTTGTAATCAACGAAATTGTGTATACTACTGGAGAGCATATCTAATTGCTTATTTAACATAATTGATTTGGAGTAAGTCATTGGAATAAAAAAATTCCCTTTATGTCATCCATTAAAAAAATCCCTGTGTTTTATTATTCATGTATTTTTCCTTTTAAATATTTAAACAAAAAAATTCGATGAAAGCATACATGATATTCATAAACTTACTATTACATCCTCCGCCCCTTCCAACCCTTGGTTAACTGTGGTGAAATATAATATTTTCAACTTGATAATTCAAATAAATTTAACTTGTTTATAATAATGTTAACTTTAATTGAAAATACTCATTAAACTTTGATATAATTACTGTAGAACTCTTGCACGACAATTGTCATTTTTAATAAATTGCTACTTGGATAGGAATGAATTCGTTGTTGATATACCACAAGTAAACATATTTAAATTGATGAATGCATACATTTATATTTTAACTGTCAAGAGAAATTCTTTAAAAAATCAATTTAAGACTGACTCAGCAATCAAAATTCAAATCTTAAACAATCAAGAGGTACAACGAGACCCCTATTCAATTACCAAATACAATACCAGAAATGAGATTAAAAATTAAAGTTAATTAAATTTTCTGTTAAAAGTTTTTCTTATTTCATACGGATACTTCTTTTAATAATTAATTAATATTAATAATAATCTTTATTATTACAAAAATAAAAAATGACAAACAATAAAAAATAGGGCACGCCAAGGAGAAAAATTTCAAGTACAGGCGAACAAAAACATATATATTTAAAATTGAACAAAAAAAACACACAAAAACAAATTAGATCGAAAATAATATGATGTGGCAACCAGCTGACATACAGATATGATTAAAATGCTTCAAATTAGAGTAAAAAATAAAAATACAAGTTGTCGATATTAATAAAAAACTCAAAAAGTTGTTTTTTAAAGGTAGTAATCATGCATTTTAAAAATTAATTTTTTTAAATAATAAAATGTAACATTTGTCTTTAAAAATGCACTAATTTATTGAATTGTAACGGAATTTCATGTGGCGTTACACACCCTTAGTTAATGAATAAAATAAATCGAATTTATCTATTTCTAATATTTTTAATGTCTTCTAGTTTTGATGCGCTTGTAAGTAGCATTTGTAGTTTGGCTACACTCTAAAAACTAAACGCGTAAATTTACACACGAAAGCAGGTATTTTTTTGCCACTAGAATGATTTGCTTATGTGTGTAAAAAAGCGTGTAATTTCAGTTTACACACTTGACTGTGTAAGTGAGAGTTACACACTTTACTGTGCAATCGAGAATTACACGCTTTACTGTGCAATCGAGAATTACACACTTGACTGTGCAATCGAGAATTACACACTTGACTGTGCAATCGAGAATTACACACTTGACTGTGCAATCGATAATTACACACTTGACTGTGCAATCGAGAATTACACACTTTACCGATTAATTGAGAAATACACACTTTACCGATTAATTGAGAAATACACACTTTATTGAGTAATTCAGAAATACACACTTTATTAAGTAATTTAGAAATGCATACATACAATATACATGCCTAACCATATTACACTTAAATACATATTTTTAGACAACAAAAATTTTTGAGTTATAATATGAAACAAAAAATAAAAATAATGTGGAATATTTTTTATAGATTTAATCACTTTGGAAATTACCATCCAATTTTAATAAACAACGAACAACACAATAATAATGCTACACTACTTCTTATATATCAAGTAATTTCAATTCATGATACACTGTAAAAAAAATTTCCTGAAATTAACGAGAAAAGTACCAGCAGCAGAGTTGCCGGGACTTTCCCGTTTCGTTATATTAGTATTTTGCCGTGTATTTACAGAAGTTCCGTTTCTTATTTCTCCGTTGTTAAAATTTTCCATTTTGCATTTTCCCGTGTATCCACCGTAGAATATAAAGTTAAATTTAAAACTAATCCACTATTAACAGTAAAATATAATTGTCACAATTACATATTTTTCAAACTTAGAAGAAACTATTTTAAAAGACAGCAAACTGTTCAATATTAAATTATAGTGATTTAGCACTTGGACTTTACATATTAAAATTACTTTAAAAGAAAAACAGCAAGTTACAAAAATGTACTGGATCATTACACAAAAAATAAATTTCTTTCAATGTAAAACATTCTTGATTAATAACCAGAATTTAAGACACAAATATGCATCGTAAAAATAATACTTTTAACTATAAAGAAGTAGAAATTATAAAGTTTTCCCTACTGTTTTTCTTTTTTAACCAAGTAATAACTAAATAATTTTATAATAATACTATATGTATCGGTTGAATGAAGAAACCAAAGCAATTTATAGAAAACATTTTTATTTCAACAGAAAAAGGTATTACATTACTCACACTTACCTTGATAAATGTTTTTACAAAATAATCCAAACCTTTCCAACAAAAAAATGTTTCAGAATTTCAGCACACATATTTTTAAAAAAACTTTGAGCTATATATGAAATGATTAAACATTACGTTTGAAATAATCGAATGTGAGAATATCGAACTGACCATAGGACTACCTATAATAAGACAGCGACAACAATTCAATTTTCTGATATGGAAGAGCAAAACAAGTGACAGATGTTTTCCGAATCAAATCCCGGTTTCCACTGCATTAACTTGAAAGCGTCGAATATGTTTATTTTTCTTTTCAACTCTTCCGATAAAAATCAGCTGCACATTTTGTATAGCACACATCACCTGCTGGCGAAATTCATACGAAAGAGTGGCGTTTATAAAATTATCTTTTTTAGTTGACTTCGAAGTTATAACTAATTTTATACATTTATTTATTTTTCTGAAAGCCATAGAAGCCTTTGCCGCAAATATATTCCACAGCGAAAAGAACACGAACAGAGACCTATTATTTTAATAAAAAAAGAGTTGAGTAGTACTATACATTCTTCAAAAGTTTTTTCAAACGATTTACAAATATTTAAAGTTGCTTTAAAAAACTAATATTTAATTATTTAATGTGTTCTAATCGTATTTTCAGCAACAACTGTTTGTTTTACATACTGTTTGCATTTTTATTATACGATTTTTATCAAACTGTTTGATAGAAGTTTGCGAAAACAAAGCGCTCTTTGACTGCGCTAAAGCTCAATTCAAGAACGTAGTGTAAATTGGCAGCTGAAAAGCAGTTGCAATAGTAAACAATAGCTATAATTTCGTTCTATCTTTATAATACTGCACGGGTCGTTTATAGCCGTCATGTAGCTCTAGTGCGACGCCAATTCAAACTAACAGTGGATTGTTAGGGTTTTATGTTGAAATATCGTCATACTAGAGCTACACGAGGGCTATTGGCGACGGGCGTCATAATTGAGAAACACAGTCAAGTGACGAGCTGACACCTGAGAAGGCATCCAACGCAATTTTTTATGGTCAAGGTCATCTGCAGCTTTGTGACTTTGGAGCATATTTAAAGTGCACTTCCTCTACACGGGGTATTATTCCGAAGAATAATTTTTAGCTGCACACACACAGACCGTTTGTAGGTCAGCAGTTATTTTAACAATACTCGGTCCCGAACTTGGGATCGTTCGCATACAAAGGCAAGCGACTTACTGACTGGGCTCTCCAGCCTATTGCTGAATTGTAAAATAAAGTTTAGAGTGATGTTAAGCATGTGATTTTCTTAACACATATATGTGTGTAAATTTAAAAAAAAACTCACAGAACTAGGTAAAATGCTTGATGTTTTTTTAACATATAAATATGTGTAAATTAAAAAAAACTCACCATACTGGGTAAAATGCTTGATATTTTCATGTTTACACATAAATATGTGTTTTTGACCATTTGTCAATTTACACGCCTCTCGTTTACACATACAAATGCGTAATTTGGTGCCTCATATGTGTAATTCTTGAAATATACCCATGATCGTGTGTAATTTTTCAAGATTACACATTTAGTTTTTAGAGTGTATGAAAGTGGTTGGCGGACAGATAGCCAGCCAGACGGGCGGACAGAAACCTTAAGAAAAGCTTCCATTTTCATCGTTTTATACGCAGCTTGGAAAATTTAATTACTTGAACACGTTATTTCAACATAACCTTAAATAGCATTAAATGGCCGAAATAAATAGATACTAGACGTTTTTTTTAATTGAATTTATAGTTATATCTTGGAAGTTTTACGATAAGCTCTCAAATAACGTAAAACTCCATCAAAGGTGTGTCCATAAATTTCCTTTTTTTATAGTTATTGTGAGACGAATCTAACGTTCATAATACAGCTAATGTTTCAAATGGTTAATACATTTCCATTTCAAAATATATATCCTCTTAAGCATTGTAGTTAAAATTATAGTATAATTTTTTGATAAACCTATTACCTTACTATCTATGAATAAACCGCTTTATAATACTAGACACTAAAAATATTTTTTTCCTGTTACGAGGATTTTCATAAGTACTGTTATGATATTATGCATATAAACATTTCAAACATACATTTTGAAAATTAAAATTAAAAAGAATGAATTAACTTAGTAAATAATGGGCGATTTAAGCGTGGGGGTAGATAATTAGATGGCATAAAATTTCTCTTACAGTATTTATGTTTAATGTAACTGTAACATTTTTTAAATGATTATTTTAAATTGAAACACCTAAATACAAAATAAACTGTATCAAAATATTTTGTGCTGATAAAAAAATGTATATCTTGACATGCAAAATTTATATACTGTACTTCACAATTTGTTAATTTATTTTCATATTTAGTGGCTTTATAATAATATTTCCTAATTGAAGAAATAGGTAATGATGAATGTAATGATTCCACGCAAAAGTATTCTTCAATATTTCTTTCTAAGAATTTTCCAAATACTAACGGACAAATCGAGACCGTAACTTATTGATTGTGATTAAATTAACGATTCCATTGGGGCTTACAAGAAATATCGATTGCGCTGTCGTCGATGTAACCCATAAAGTACATAAATTACGAAATGAGTTTCTGAAGAAACTTATTTTTCATTTTTATCTTTCGTAAGTTTAGCCCTTAAGCAGGATTTGTATTCATGTTAACTCAATTAATAAATCGTTAATAGCATGAAACAGGTTAAAAGATGGCGGTAAAGTGAATTTTGATTTTGTAACTAAGTATATAAAACAGATACTTTGACAAAAAAACCGCGAAACTTGTTGAAATTCTTAAAGAACTCGAAAAGTTTGTCGTTAATTTATTTTACATACTCAAGCCCTTACTTAAGTAAATTTATATATTTTTATTTATTATTTTAGTAGTTACTATAGGCTTGATTATTTTTATTTAGCTTGATGTGTCTCTTAATTCTTAACTTTAATGGGTCTTAGTTAAAAAAAAAGATGGCGAATTTATAATTTAGTTTTGAATGTTGTATTTTCAAAATACATTCATTAACTACTAAGTAAATACTTAATTTTGTAAAATAATTGCTGCAATTCTAATAGTAACAGATAATGTAGTGTTGATTCTACGATCTGTTATGACTTTTTTTTCAATCGCATATTTCCATTTCTATAAGTATATAAAAGTCACTACAAAAGTATTAATAAATTACAACAGAAATAATGCAATATATCCATTTAAAGCTAAGCCAGTTTCCTAGATCGGAAAACAAAGTTTTTATCATCAAGTTCCAACTACAAGAAAAAACTAACCAGATAGAAAAACTGCACCTAATTGGCCAGTAAATTGAAAAATAACCGTCCCTTTAAGAAACGTCTGTTAATTAATGTGAAGTTACCACAAGAGATTTGTTGTCTGATTCTTACGTTTATAAAAAAAACCTATGATATCTGTGTTAACAATTTGTAACTGTGATTGCATTTGCAATCAGTTTGTTTCATTAAGTGATATTGTTAAGTTACAAGGACTTGGACAATGATTGTGATCTGAATAATAATCAGAACCGTTTTGTAATAAACTAAATTGTGTTTACCACTGTAGAGCGTATCTCACTACTTATTTAACATAATTAATTTTGAGTACGTAATTTGAATTTAAAAATTTCCCCTTTATGTCATCCATTTAAAGAATACTCATCGCCCCTTCCAAACCTGGCTTAACGCAAAATAAAAAATAAATCAACTTAAGACCTTAAATTCATCAATATTATATCCAACGTCATTTAAAATAATTCTAACTTCAATCGAAAATACTAACTAAACTATGATTTAATTTCCTTCAGAAGTTCAGCAGGCATTGTCATTTTCAATTAATTGCTTCTTCAATTAAAATAAATTCTTTGCTGATATACCACACGTAAACATATTTAAATGAGCGAATACATACATTTACATTTTAACTATCAAGAAATTAAAACATTCAATTTAAGGCAGGTCTAGCATTAAAAACTCAAAACTTAAATAATCAAGAGCTACAACGAAACCCCTATTGAATTACAAAATACAATACCAGAAATTGGATTCAAAATTAAATTTAATTAAATTATCTATAAAAAGTTTACTTATTGCATAAGGGTCCTTCTCCTAATAGTTAATTCCGACGCCAGTTTTCTGGAAGATATTTTATTGTAAAAGTTGAAATTCAAGATACTGGCGAGGTACAAAGAAAACGGAAATGAGTTTTGAAGAGCAAGAGACACGAGCACTTAAGTTATTCAAACGTCTTATTATTTTAGTGATATTCCTTATTTGGTAGAAGTTTGGATGATATTATAAAACAATATTTTTTTGGTATACATTTAGTTTGATAAAGTTCGACACAATAATTTGATGCGAAAAAATAATTATTATGCATAAATAAGGAAAAAGTAATGGATAAATTAAGTATGAAATAAAGTTAAATGTATAAATGGTTTGAACACAAAATGTAGATATATCACCATTGAGGAGCAAACATTCAAATCCCACTATCTACAACTTTGACTTAAACCACTTTTTATGTACTTAGTGAAGTTAACTAAATCCAGTGTGTTGATGTTTAAGTGCAAAAGTAACTTAAGTTAAAGTTAGATACAGTGGGGATTGAATGTTAACTCCTCAATTTATGTAAAGTTAAAAATGTCATTAGCAGTAAATATTAAGTAATCAAGAAAAAATGTTACCCAAGGTAATTTAATAAAAATTATTATGATATCTTTTTTCTTGCCAAAAAATACAATTATTAAGAAATTTTTTATATTATATAATCACTGTAACCTAATATTACATGGTGATTTTTTTAGGTGGAAGGGGGTTACATATTACATAAACTTCTTCTTTATCTATTATACAAACCTGAAAGTCTTTCGAGATAGTTTTTACTATTTTACGCCATCAACGGATAGTATAAATACGTATGAAATGAGATGCATTTATTTTTGAATTTTCACGAGAAATGGGGAAAGAAAAGTTGAAAGTGCAAATTTAAAAAAATCCTAAATAGCAAAATATGGAATCCGTTTGGTTGAAATTACCTTCTGGAAAAGAAATCTCATAGGATATGGTTTCGAAAAAGTAACTTTTTATTTCCTGAAATGGTATCATTTTTCTTGAATTTAATTTTAAAGTAGGCTCTCACTAATTTTTATAGCTACCTGACAGAAAACACTTTGAAAAAACATATATTTGCCCTCCTAAAATGGACATTGTTACATGTTTTTATGTTTAAAATATCATTCAGTGCATATTTGTTACATAAAAAGATAAAAATAAATTAACATAATTTGATAGAAAACTTCTTACTATTTGACTCTCGAAACATGTATTTGCTCTCCAAAAATAGGCATTGTTACATGTTTTTATGTTTAAAAAAATCATTCAGTACATTTTTATTTCAAAAACGATAACGGAAATATATATGTCACGATAAAAAACTTATTAGACTTTCGAAACATGTTGACTCATCAAACCCTTTGCAAAAAATACAATAATTTTTTTTTAATGTATTGTACGAAAGCAAAACAGGATAAATGAATTCTGTTTTCTCAGAGTCTGTATCATAAGCACATTAATATTTATCACTTTATTTCAATTCAAATTGATGGACGGCGCTCTTATTTTTAAAATATAAAGACCTTTGAAACGCTAAGTAAGTTTTAATAATTTAGATATGTTGATTTAAATCTCTTTGCAATTTGTGTAGTTCATATTCGTCTTAAGAAAATAATATTAATAAAAAACATTTTAACCAATTAACTAACTCATTTAAGCCCCCCCCCCCCAAAAAAAAAAAATTATTAGTGTTAACTATGTAAAACGCTACCAAAATTCGACATAGTACCTTGATCAATACCATATAAAAGCATTTACGGAGAATATGTGACATGAGCAGTTTAGACCTCTTTGAGCAGTAAAATTAACAAAATATTAGTTCAAATAAACAAACGTTTACTTTTGTATTTATAAAAGCTGGACTCGTAGCCTCTGAATTATTTGATTTACATAAAAAAAAACTAAACAATGCAAAACTTATAGTAATTATGTCGCAATGCAATATAAGGTGGGGTATATTTGTTGGGATGTGAAAGGGAGTTATCATAGCTGTGATGAAATAAAAGAATTATTGATTTTTAAAATAGTCTTTTTGTTAGTACATTAAAATAATTATATTTGCATAAATATGAAAAATTAATGAATAAATTAAGTATGAAATAAAGTTTATAGTATAAATGCTTTGAACGCAAAATGCTGAAATACCACCATTGGGTAGAAAATATTTAAATTCCAATATCTACAACTTTGATTTAAACAATTTTTGTTTATATGCTTAGCGAAGTTAACTAAATCCTGCATGTTGATGTTTAAGTGTAAAAGGAGCTAAGTAAAAGTTAGAGACATTGGGTTCTAAATGTTTGCTCCTTAATTTATGTTAAGTTAAAATGTGTTATCAGCTTTTAATGTTAAGTAATCAAGAAAAAATGCGACAAAAGAAACCTTAATTAAAACATTATTATGTTTAATTTATTTGTGTAAAAATACAAAATGTTAAATTTTTTTATCTTATATAATCTTTGGATAATAAATTACTTGTTTTTTTCTTTTTTGAGGTTTTTTACGCATTACATAAACTTCAGATTTATCAATTTTACAAACCTGAAAGTCTTTTGAGTTACTGGTTTACTGAGTTTTAGTATACTGGTTTAAGCCATCAATAGAATGGGATGAATCCGTAAAAAATTTTACAGATAAATTTATTTTCGGATACTCACGAGTAATAGGAAAATAAAAGTTGGAAGTGCAAATTAAAAAAAAATCCTGAATGCGCAAAATATGAAATTCATTTCGTAGAAATTACCTTCTGGCAAAGAAGTCTCATATGAAATGATTTCTAAAAAGTAACTTTTTATTTTCTGAAATGGTATCATTTTTCTTAAATTTCATTTCAAAGTAGGCCGTCACATATTTGTATACATACCTGGAAAAAAAACACTTTAAAAGAATGTATATTTTACTCTCCGTACATAGGCATGTTTGCATGTTTAAACATATGGTTCAGTACGTATTTGTTACATAAATAGATAAAAAGAAATTGATATGATACAATGGAGAACTTATTACTATTTGAGTTTCAAAACATAGTGCATCATCGAACACTTTGCAAAAAATTTTAATAAAAACATATTTTTATGAAAATATATTGTAAGAAAGTAAAACATTACGCTGGAATTTTGTTTACTCAAATTTTGTATAAAAAGAAAATTAATATTTATAATTTTTTTTTATTCCAGGATAAATATTTCCAGGACAAAACTTTTTTTATTCCAGGTTTTATAAATGGAAGGAGCTGATATTTTCCAAATAAAAAAGACCTTTGGCTAAATATGCTTTAATATAATTAAGCTTTAATAATTAATAGTATTGAGGGTGGATTATTTTTTTTATATAATTTTTGTTGTATTTAAATGTGTTTTAGGAAATTTTAGACTAATACAAATAAATATTTTACCAATTAACAAAATCATTTAAGCCTAAAATTAAAAACAACAACAACGTAGCCATGATTAGGTTAGTTTAGTTTAATTTACCTTCGCACTAGAGATACACGAGGGCTATAAGCGACGGGCGTCGTAATTTAGGTCAAATTAACAGTCAAGTGAGCTGACACCTGATTAAGCACCCAACGCAACGTTAAGGGTGGCATCGTACGCAGCGTTGAGACTTTGAAGAATATTTAACGTGCACTTAATCTACAAGGGTTATTATTCGTCGTGTACATTTTTGGCTGCACGGACCATTTATAGATCGGGAGTTATTTTGGCGATGCCTGGACCCGAACCTAGGACCTTTCGCATGAAATGGCGACTTAACCGAATGTGCTCCCCAGCCCCACGTAGCCATCATGTAAAATGCTACCAAATTAGATATTTTACCTTAAGAAATAACCACCTTATAAAAAAACATTGCTTGTCATATGTGACATGAAAAGATGCGACCCCTTGAGCAGTAAAGTTTAAATACAAAATAGTTCAAACACACAAACGTTTACTTTTGTAGTTATGATTGTAATACTCGCCAGCTTTAAATTATCGATTTATATAGAAAAAATGCAAAGCTATACTTAGTTTTCATAACCAAGGATGCACTAAGGGCCCAATCTACTACGTGCTTTCATTAAACATAGATATAGAAAAATAAAATTAAAGAAAAACAACATAATGTTAATTTTTTGTCAACATGCAACATCAATTATCAACATTGAGACGTCTATCCAAAATTTAACCCCTTCATTACCAAGACAGCGTTCGTCTTCTCATTTCGACGATCAACGAACAGGAAGAATATTATGTACGTCGTCGTAAACTCGACAGTAAATAGCTGCAGCAACTTTGCCAACATCATATTATGCTCCAGAAATTAAGCCTGAGAGTGAAAGGGTTAATCACCAATTCCATCCTAGTCCATTCAAATTTCGCAACAAGCGTAGCGTACTCACAATTGATACATAAAATCTAAATTTTTCCATTAAGCTCAATCAAACATTTTCATATTGATATTATAGTAAAAATTGTAGTTAATAGTTCACTGATTTACGAACAAAAAAACTAAACCACTAATTTGCATGATTAGGAAGGCAATATGGGCTCAAATTAGCAAGTCTCATTAAAAAAAGAAATATTGACATACGTTATTCTACGAAAAACATATAAAATTATTAAAAAATGGACAGCAAGCTTAAAAGCAGCATACACCCAATCGAAACATCAATCCAAAATTTATCCACTAAGCCCAACCGGACATAGCAATCGTCTCTTGAGTAATACCCAACCAATAAAAAAGAACATTACCGGACATAAAAGACTAGCGCCGCTGACCGGACCGTAAAAGACGCTATCCGGCAAAAGACAGATATAACGAACCCCTTTTCATCTGGAAACAGCAGCAAAAACAGGAATTAATTTGCTGACCCCTCTTGTACTTGTAGTCAGCGAATCTTAATGGCGGGGGTCTGAATGTACTTCCATTACCGTCCGATACGCTGTTCCGGAATCTTTTAGGGTGTACATGGACAGGCCTCAAATGGATTAGGCATGCAGAGAGTTAAGAGGAAATTCGCATCGATTGTGAATGGGTCTACTTACTGGATTTAGATGTATGGATTTGTATGCATGGAATTGCTGCTTGATGCGAATTTTCTCTATAGGGTAAACTAAATTAGGGTGTTGAGTTAAATTATCATCGCACTAAAGCAACGTGAGGGCTATTGGTGACTGACGTCGTAATTTAGAACCACATTCAAGTGACAAGGCGATACATGAGTAGGCACCCAGTGCAAGTGTTTGATGTGACTTCATACGAATTGTCAAAAAATAGGTATTGGAAAATTGTATATTTAAAGTTTATGAACTCAACAATAAAATTCACTACCTTTTATTTTTCTTGATGCTACACGGTCTATGTTAATTTATTTTGCATATAGAAGTTTAACATGTATACTCTTATTTTCAGGCTATTATAAAATATTTTTAAATGACAAGTATATTCATATATTTATTTAAATTTTAGATACTCATATGCATCTCTTTGCAAATTTGTAGGAGTTTTTACAAGTATTTGTTTGTTTAAAAGTCTTTTTTAGTATTTAAATGCAAGATGAATATTTTTAAAGTGATATCAATATTTATGTAGATATATGCTGGTTATTTCATACGGAATGAAGCACACTATTTGCATCACAGGAATCACGTAAAAGTTTGCTTGTGAAGATGATGTTTTTAAAAAACAAGTTACTGATAAGATAAGGATAATATGACATTAACAATTAATTAACAAATTATATTCAAATAAAGTTAGTTTTATAAATTTTAAAAAATACCACTGTATATCATTCCAACTATATCGCTGATTAAAATTGTCATATCTTATTGTTTTTCGAAACGTAATAAAATACTTTTTTTTTTCAACCTTTCGGAATTACTCTTAAAGTTAAATTCCTTCATTATGCATTCGAACCATTAACGTATCTTTAAAAGCAATATAGAGTTTTAATAGAAGCTCCAAGTTAAATTAAGTGAATTAGAATTATAACTATATTGGTTCGTTTAGTCCAAAAATGATTATCAGGAAACCTTTGATTCTCTGTCTTAGAAGATAAACGTCCATATGAAATGTTAAAACTGAGGACATAGATACCCTATAACATAATAAAATAAATATAATTACTTATAATCCTTAATGTACATCAGGAATTAGCATTTTAATCTTCAGAGAGTCATTTAAATGTTTGATCGGCCACTAGTAAGAGATAAGGTCTTTTAATGGTGGCGTTTTATGTGGCAATTATACAAATTATAATTTTATTTTATTTGTTTTCATTTATTAGATTATTATTGCTTGATGTTTGCTCAACATAAATAGGTTGAATCCAGCAGGACAACAAATATACCAATTCACACAGTTTAAAAATTGATTTATATTCATGAATCCTCTTTATTATTTACTAGCTTTATAAACCCGGCGTTGCACGGGTGTACCCTTACCCTTACTAACGGTGATTTTTTTTTGTGTAAACTTTTATTTTATACAAAATGTTCCCTCTCCAATGGTCAGCACTCCATCAGTATATTATAAATTCCTCCCATTCTAAATTTAGCATTAATTTTTAAAAGAAGAAGTCCGATTGTATCCAGGCCTTCTAATAGTTTAGAGGGATTTCCCATAGGATTTGTTAAAATTTCAGATTAGCTATAATATAATGGTTATTTTCGATTTACCCTCCTACACCCGAAAATGCCCAAAATGGGGTAAACATTCCACTCCATATTCGACCACTCGACAGGTCTCGGGAGCCCAGTCGGTAAAGTCGTTCGCCTTGCATGCGATAGATCCTGATTTGGCCCGGGCATCGTCAAAATAACTGCCGACCTATAAACGGCCAGCCCATGCAGCCAAAAATGTCCCGTGTACCGAATAATACCCCGTGGTGGGAGTGTACGCTAAATATTTTTAAAAGTCCCGACGAGGCTTACGATATCGCCTTTAAAAGTTGCATTGGGTGCCTCAGGTGTCGGCTCGTCACTTGACTGTGGTTCTAAATAAGACGTCCGTGGCAAATTGCCCTCGTGTATAGCTCTAGTGCGACGATAATTCAAACTAACCCTAACCCATACAACTGGATGCGAATAGCTACACTAGATTAAATTTTAACTTAGCCAAAAGCCGCCAATACCCAAATTCAATCAGCCATTATATCATAGCTGTTCCAAATTGCATGTTCATAAACATAAAGTAATACGCTATACGTAGAGAAAATCAACACTTTTTAGAAGTATTCATCAGATATAGAATAGTTATTGCCTTTACTGTCATGACACATTGTAAAAATATTGTTAGCAAAATATCAATACGAAGTTGAGTGCAAGCTTTCTATTAAATGTCATTGAAACAGTTTAAGCTTAGTAATTCTTCATTTTTAAGATTTTAGGGGCGATTTACTGGACCGTTTTAGATAGGTCCCGCCATCAGAAAAGCTAACGATCGTTGCTCGCTCAATGAGAGTAGAGAGTTAAGTGAGAGAGTGTTCGTGTTGAAACCGAAGCGCATTTCGGTGTTTGGATGCGCGGAGTGATACACAAAAGGGACAGTTCACAGTTCCGCAGAGGGGACAGGCAAATTATTGGTGATTTCTAACAAATATCTTCATTTCTTACCATTTTTATACATCTATTAAATCAAACAGATTAACAAAAAATCAAAAGATTTAAATTTAATAAATAAAATAAAATACTAATATTCAAGTAATCCTACAAATTAAACTCACGTGCTCTTACGTGCTTATACTTAGTTTTCGTTCACGCTGAACGCACTGAAATTTCTTTGAAATTGAAATAAAAAGCATAAATTCTTATCTTACAATGCTATTCCTATGGAGAAATTGGCTCAGGTTTTGCACTCCTACACCCGTTTGTTCGAATTTCGAAAAATCACTTTTTAAATGACGCCTACGATATAAAAAGAATATTTTCCTAAAATTTGGTAGCTGTACCTCCAGTAGTTTGGACTGAGCGTTGATACGTGAGTCAGTCAGGGAGTCAGAACTTTGCCTTTTATATATATAGATTGAGAGTGGTTTGCAAATAGAGGTGTGTTTTAACATGTTTGAAACGGTGAAAGTTGTTTTTATTTTTTTGTAAATGCTTCCTTATTTTGGTTGATATTAATGCTTTTCCATATAAATAGCATTATTGTGTAACCCTAGTAAAAAAATAATGAAGCACTAGTGCATTACTAGCAGTAATTTTTAAGGAATGTTTGTAGAAAATCAATTTAGAATCAAAGACTTTAATGACATTTTATCGTTTTTATATTTTATTTGTATATTTATTATAAACTAACCCATTAACGATCTTTTAATACCAACACATAGAGGTGAGGAGGGTATTATGGAATAGTCGTGGAATAAATATGGAATACTGAAGTTTCAGCCCTTTCTCGTGCTGCCATTACGTGGAAATGTCATGAAAGAGAGAGTTTAGAAATCCATGATGCATTGAACAAAGAACTTTTTATTGCTGTCGTTACAGTTGCTACAAAACCAAGTGTTTTTTGGATTTTTGAAAGTTTTTTTCTGAAAGTGTTCAAACATTTTAATCTATCAGTAATCATGAGACTTTAAATTTATTGTTAAGAATAATGTGTATACTAAAATAATAGTAGTATGTTATGTTGTAATCGTTTTTTTACCCATCAATGTTTTATCCGACAGTAAAATGGTTCATAATCCAAAATGGTGTGTCGGGTAACATGGAATACATATCATCTGAAATTGCCTTCATGTCATCAACTGATGAACCGGTAAACAAAGTTGCTGAATATATTTTTTGTAACGGTAAATTTTCTAAAGCTCAATGAAATTTGGATTAAACACATTAGCTGTTTTTTTATGGGCCCATTTAGACTGTACTTGTTCAGAGAAAGAAGATTATGTTTGTTGTTATTGTAAATAGACTTAAAAGCAAAACTATTTGAGCGTAAAATTTCAAATATTGTTTAAAATAAAATTAACTATGTTCTGTGAAGTATAATTGAATTTTCAATAATTGTAACCAACTATTCCATATTACCCGACAATTCCATATTACAATCCATTTGTAATTTTTTTTAAAGTACAATTTTTTCATAACAAAAAGAAAAAATACTGCTTTGTTTCACCATTGGAATTTTTTATTTAAGATATATATAGTGTTTGAAAATTGTGTTTAAAAATTTGAAAGTGTTTGAAAATTTATTGATTAAATAATTACTATAATATAATACATGGAGCTTATAGAATAAATATGCATTTTTAACTTAGACATAATTAGATATTATATCATTATTCTCAGAAAAAATCAGTTACAAATATATGAAAACAAAATATTTTTTTAGAGTAGCTTGAAAACATTTTGTTTAGCTTTAAATCAACCTCTTTATTGGGGATTGGTGGTACATTATAAATTCCGTGGTAAATAATTTATTACACATAAAAAAACAAATAGTTGATCAAATATAAACATATTTACAGTACGATTCAATAACATAAACATATATTAAAACTAATAATAAGTTCTAGATAACTTGCTTATAAACTCAAAAGGTCCTTTATATCACAAATGTATTAAAAAAAATCTTAAATAAATCTGAGGGAAAAACCACAAATGATTTGTTTCTAAATAAAAAATACATATTATTGAAAATTGGCACCAATATTTTTTTAAATATAATACGAAAAAAACTAAATATTTCCAATTTCCAAAAGAATCGCATTTGGAATTCTTCTTTTAAAATCGAATTACTTTTTTAATAAAAAATAAATAAGAATCCAATAGGCTCGTTTCTTCCCAAATAAATTTTTTTTTAACAAATATCAAATCACAGCTTCATCTTTGCCAGAAAAAATGTTAAAAAAAGTAAATAAATAATTGTCATTTCAAACTTCACCTCTTACAGGGTTCGGATTGTTCGAAGATGTGTGAAACTTATTTTAAAATAAAATTCTTTGGTGGCGCTTTTCTTGCACTTTTTCTCAACACAGCTTCTTAATATAACTTTGTGATTTACTTTTTTTGAACAAAAAATTCCTTATGACAGTTGAAACCAGTTTTATTTACTGGAAACTAAAAATCCGGTTAAGGTTTTGGGTCATTTTTATATCTCGTTTTTTTAAGAAACTAATTTCCGGTTCTGATCTTTTCGAGAATCCCCGGAAAAAAAGTCTATTCGACATTTTCTTCTAGTGTAAAAGTTTTGCTTCTTCCGACGCAGAAGCAATTAAATGATCTTTTGATTTCATGACGTTTTCAATTTAAGGGATTACGATAGCAGACATTGTTAGATTCTCAAAATGGAGAAAGTTAACAAGTTTTCTGGGAGATTTTAGTTTTTAAAGCTCAACTGTGAAGTGTGCTTGAGATTTTTTCTAGAATTTGACATTAATCGATGAAGACATCATGGCTGCTCCAAACTATTTTTAATGAGGTTTCTGTTTTTTTTTCATTCTAGAAAATACAAGATGTTTCAATACAGGGCTATCTTCTATTTTTGAATAAAGAAATATGAAAATGTTTGTAGTGATACAGTCCAACTTTTTAACTATATGTGTTACGCACACGTAAAAAGCCATCACCTGGCTATCAGTTTTCCAGTAACACTCATAATTTTTAAAAATTATCAATTTTATAATTTTACTAAATAAAAGATTTAAAGAATACAAGAGCCATTTATAAACACCTGAAAATGAAACACATTTATTTCAAATTTTAAAGCACTTCATCCAATTTGCTTATTCCTGAAAGGGTCCTGAACACCTGACTTACCTCGGAAAGAGCGTTAAGTTATTGCGTCAAAATATTTTGTTCGTAATTTCATACAATTGAAATATGTAAATTTTATAAAAATGTATGTTTAAGTATTTTATGCTCAAAACATTTTGCTGAAAGAATCACAAATTAATTATTTGGAAATATATATCTTTAAGCTCTACTCAACTCCATTTCGGCCAAGCTTTATTTCAAATTCTAGGAAAAGTTTTATATTTGTATTTTCTTTTAGTATACATTCTGAAAATCAAGCATCAAAAATAATGTTAAAATAAATCAATGAATGAAAATAACAGAACTTAGATTTGAACGTGCAAAATTCCAGTAAATTAATCGTTTTAAAAATGTGCTCCATTACTAGTAGTTCAAAAAAGATAAATCTACAGCTTAAAAATAAGAGAAGGTAGAATATTAAAAAAAACCTTTATAAAATACATAATAGATCATCAAAACTGGAACTTTCGGAAAATAAATTTAATAAATTTTATCAAACATCATTATTTTAGAATTAAGTTGTAATAGATAATTAAAGGAACTCTTTTGTTTTCATTTTAAAAGATGGAGTTAAAACCAATTTTCGTAGAAATTTTTCGTACCTTTAAGTAACAAAAATTATAGAACCCAAATAGTTTCATTTCGAATCCTCCTTTCTTCATTTTGTTACAAATATTCAAGTTTTTCATTAATTTAAGCTTTGAAACATTTTTGGGAAAAAAGGACAGATTAATCTAATATTACAGTATTATCGGTTTACTATTCATCTCAAGCTCTTACCTGAAAAAACTTCAATTATTGGAGCAAGTTTTTTTCCCTCTTGCATGGACATTTCTTGAAAGAGAACCCTAAACCTAATTAAGTATTTCTCGGGAAAGAAACTCTACCATAGAAATCAATGAAAGTCCATTAAAAATTGGCAAACAGATTTGAGAAAATTACAATCATTAATTTTTGGAACTAAAAATCTCAATTTTTGAGTCTACGTGGCTATATGCGAAAGTTTGTAATTAATACTTAAAACTAATAAATTGACTTAATCAGCTTGCGTTAATATATCGAATCATTAAGTTAATTGATTTTATTATGAGTGTATTTTGAAGGGTATAAGAAGTATTTAAACGCTTTAATGATTAAAATTTGTTGACTTTTAGAAACCTCAGGGAAATTGATTAAAGTAGCAATTAATAATGCTATTTTTTTTAAGTAACAGCACATTTCTTGTGATGATTAGCTTAATTACCACGTAAAATTATTTAGTACGTACCAATCTTAAAATTTACAGAAAAAATTTAAAACATGCTGTCATATATTTATAATAAATTGAAGAAAATTAAAGGACAGTGTAAGGTAACAGATGTTTCTTATGAACTTAAAAAAATGTTTTGGTCGTCTTCAAAGGGTACGAAGTTTGTGTAAGAACTATTTTTTTAAAGTTCTGTTTTGATTGTTGTGAATGGCCATTTAATAACTTTAAAATGGCCAAATTTTGTCTTAAATGATCATTAAATCTTGCAGTTATTTAAAAAAAATGATTAATTCCAAATTTTTATGGGATTTTTGAGGAGTATAAATGTGCTGAACTTTTTTACGCTTATCATGTGCTGAAACATGATACAACTTATATGTGCATACAGTGGTGGTCAGAATTATAAGGACAATGGAAAAATCGCTAGATCTTTTCGACAAATCACAGTTGAATTATGCAAATTTTATGTATCTTAGCCAATAGTAAAATAAGCATTTTAAATAAGATTTTTTGCAAATATACATAAAATTCATAATTTTAAAACGCGTTATAAATTTTAACATAAAGCGAAATTGGACAAAATTATAAGGACAATTGCATTTCTGTAAGTCTAAAGCATAAATTTACATAAAACTAGCAAAGTTTCTGTTTGTACACGTCATTCCATGGTGTTATAAAGATTTTGCGAGTGTTTGAAAACTTCATTACACTTCATTACACTCTTCAACCATGCCAATATCGCTAAGCTTTCGGTGTTTGAAAAAGGAAAATTAATCGCTTATAAAAATTCTGGAATTACTGGACGTAAAATAGCATTGAAATTGAATAGATCAAAGATTGTAATATATAATTTTTTGAAAAATCCTGGAAATTATGGAAAACGAAAACACCCCGGTAGGCCATTTTCTGTGTCTTCGAGAGTTAAAGGCGAATTATAAGTAGAACTTTCTCCGAAAAGCAAAAATCGACGGAAATAAAGCGTGAACTGCACTTGAACTACAGTGTGCGAACCGTTCGCCGTGTTCTAAAAAATGCCAAAAGGTTCGATACGGAAAACTGAAGTCACGACCCCCTCTTACAAAAACCCAAAAGAGACTGCAGGGGATGGAATTTGCTAAAAAATACATTTATATGGGTGAAAAATGGAATGATGTTGTATTTTCTGATGAATAGAAGTTTAACCTAGACAGACCTGATGGGTTTAAATATTTTAGGTATGATCTTTGCAAAGAAAAAGAATAATTTTCAAAGCGTTCATACGGTGGCGGCTCAGTAATGGTCTGGGCAGGTTACGCAGCCTCTGGAACTACAGAAATAGTATTTCTTCGAGGGAAAATGAACTCAAATAGATATGTTTATATGCTGGGTGACAATCTTTTGCCAGAAGCACCGTTGATAACCCAGTGGTGACTATTTATTCCAGCAGGACAATGCATCAATACATGTGTTCGCAGCTGCAAAATCATGGTTTGACGCTAATTCTTTAAAACTGATGACTGATTGGCCAGCTGAAAGTCTCGATCTAAACCCAATCGAGAATTTGTGGGGTATTTTAGCGCATGAAGTTTACAAAAATGGCACTCAGTACCATAACAAACGAGAACTGATGTCATCAATTGAAAAGGCATGGAAAAATATCCCTATGAGCACCCTAAAGAAACTAACGAGCTCTATGACGTCAAGATTAATTAAAGTAATTGAAAATAAGGGTGAACTTATTAATTACTAATTGTTTTGACTTGAAAATTTGAAATGTCCTTATAATTTTGTCCAGTTTCCTAACAATGTATTTTTTGTTTACTATTTTTATAAACTCAAATTTTGTATTTTAAGTTTTTTATTGTTCTTAAATTATTTATAGCATAAAAAAGTATTTTATGTCTAAATACATTTTCATTTAATTTTCATCAATTTTCAGCTGTCCTTATAATTTTGACCACCACTGTAGCATGTGTAGTGTAGAATATGAAAGTGAGTCAAGGACAGACGGACTTAGCTTTTATAAAAGCATTTAGGCCGTAAGCGTAGTGTAGAAGCAAAAACCAAATTAATAGCTTCACAAGTTTTTTTCTTTTTTAAATAGATGTTTCTTACTTAGCTTGGTGCTGAACACAAATCTGGTTTCTGTTTCCACTACCTTGAACAGTTTTGTCAGAATGAGATTGTATTATATGATAAAAAAAACTTTATTTCCCGATTTTAGATCGAATTTCATGTTGTGGCAAAACCATAAGACGCAGAGAAAAACGAAAAAAATATGTTTTCAGGACTAAACTTTACGTAAGAAACATATATTACATATTAATAAACGCTTCAACTAAAATTCGGATTGTTTAATTTTCCAAGCACTTCTTTAACATAAAAAGCGAAACTATCTCAAAAAGTAAAACTGTTAGATAAAAACTGATTTCATATTTATCTCGGCTATACAAATATTACTAAAATCCTTTTTTTTAAATCTTAGGCGCCAAACATTTTTTAAAAACATTTTAACTTTAACTAGTTACTTCCAGATACATGAAAAGTGCTAGAAACGTAAATATAGTATGCGAGTAAAGTTAAATGCAAATCAAATTATATTTTATGCATTAAATTATTATTGAACTAAACGAAATCCTCGAACCACTATAACTCGCACCACATTTCAAAGAAAAATGACTATATGTCATTCCATACAAGCATTTTGAATCACATATATTTTATTTTTAAAAAACAACCCCTTGTAATGAGAAACTGATGATGCATTAGACTCTAAGTTCAATAATTCAACAAATGTTTCTCTGTCACTAAAAGAAGATCCTGAATGCTGCAACTGTTGTTTGTTTGGTGTTTCATATTCAATTGATTTCAAATTAACTGTTTTCAATTTTCTGCACTGCGAGTTTTAAGGATCAATAGTTAGCATGGAGGTTAGAAAATTATGGGAATGATTGGCGAGATAAAAAGTGAAGCCATTAAAAACTCGCCAAATTGATGTGATACCCCAAAACCAATTCTGCACTAGCTTTTATGACGTAAGTTGCATTGAGACACAACTGCTATATGGAATTAGATCCAAATTTTTATTCTAGGCGCAATTTTCAACTAGGCACAAAGCACATATTTCTAAACTCTAAAAAAATCTTTGTCACAAATTATGATGTAATGTTATGTCTGTTCATTGGCGTTTTTTGTAATTTTGAGTTGTAATATATATGAAGTGGAATGTTTACTACATTTTGGCATTATCGTTGCTTGGCAACGTAACGTATATTGCCTAATCTGTACTGGTCATTATATAATAGCTGTTCCACATCTTTTAATAAAACTATAATAATGATTATTTGCATACATTTTGGCCGTAGTACAAGATCTGCATGAGTAAGTACAATGTTATAAACAGTACTTTCATGAGCTGTTCATATTCAGAAGGGCCTACAGAAGGGCCAGCTGCATGGGAATATTTCCAAAAAACAGAAGTGGTCTACTAACGCATTCCAAACTTAGTCGCCAGTGCTGCAATTTAGTAAAAAACAGGAGTTATCTTTGGCAAACGTCAAGGAAGACCGGTAAGTATAATTCCAAAATTTGGCGTGATTAGAGACTTAGTTTGGCACTCGTTAGCACACTTTTATTTATTTTTGTAATATTCCCAGGTAATTAGGCACTTTTGTCGATTGAAGATTCTCATGAATTTAATAATTTCCTTCTATTTATTGCATGCAACATACTGCCAAATAATTAGCCAGACATTTATTTTGGTTTATACCTGAAGCTATTAATGGTTTTTCATGGCAGAGCAATTTTGCTTTGGTTCTGATCAGGAAATATCTTTCTTTCATTCTAACCTTCTTGATAGCTGCAACTATGAAAGGGTTCCGAGCTTAATTGAATGTTTGAGTACGATTTCCTAAAGGTGGGGATAGCTAAGTGATATCCGTACTACAGTTTTTTAGAGTAAAGTATTGGATATTTGACGGCTAGGAAAACATACGCGTGATTTTTTTTTGAATGAAAAATAATGTAATGGTCTGTAATTTTCCAGAATTTTGTAAACGGATTTTCTTTAAAAAATACCTAAATTTTCTTGCGACAAAACATAGTACACATGGTTAAAGTACCGCAGTATACACAGTTAAAGGTTAGAATTAGAAATATTCCGTTAAGTGGTGGTTGCGCATTTTTGGCGGCTTTATCGCATTTGCCGCAGACTTTAAGTTTAAAAACTATAATGTTATCTACTTCTTTGACGATACAAAATTATTCAAAATTATTTAAAACCGTAAAAAATATACATGGTGAAAAACTACAATACTGTACTTAAACTATAATCTAATAATTCTACCTAAAAAATGTATTGCTACAAAACACGCATTATTATATTTCTTTTAATTTTTGAATAAAAACTAAGTTATATAATGTATTGATCGTATATAAAAATGTTTGAATTTCTCTGTAAAATTATTTTTAGTCAGTTCTCTTTGTACAATTAGAATTTTCCTAACTAACAAGTTAGGTCACAGAGAGTCATTCGTTATGTAAATTGATTACTTCTAAAGTCATTTGAATCCTTTGAGAGAAAAATTGAGTCTCCGTAAGTAAAGGACCGATAAGAATTTATTGATTAGATAAGTATTGTGCATTTGTAAAAATAATGCAAAAGGTCACATTATTAGCTTTGATCTTCTACATGTTACAAACGTAACTTTATCTTTACGTGCTTTTATCTTTAAGCAGTAAACATAAATAAAATTATAATGTGCAAGAATGTGTAGTAAAACACATTTGTTAATTTTAGTTAATTTAAAATAAAATGCTGAATAATCTATATTTTCTCTGTATTATTTAATTCGCATTATTTTGATAATATTATTATTTTATGCGTTATTTAATCAACATAATCTAGGATAATTTTATAATAAAATTAATATTAAAATATGCTTAATATTAACATGTAATATATGATTTAATTACTGTAATATTTTAATAATATTTTATGCAGTATTTAATTAATATGTTTATGAGTATTTAATTAAAAATTATTTAATCTTTTAAATATTTGTTTTGTAAGACCTTTTAAAAATGTTATTAATGCTAACATCATCTTAATTTAATACTTCAAAACTGTAAAAGAAAAAACAACTTTTCACATAATATATGCGCCACACAAATGCATTGAGACAGAAACGTTTAATTTCTTTAAAGCAATCCAACTTTAAAAAAAATCCCTTTGCTCCTAATTGCAGTTATATAGAAATAATGAGACACAGTTTGTATATACGTTCATTTAAAATAATCCTAAGCAGCAGTAACTAGCACAGAAAATGTGAAATGTGGAACAGCAGTTTTCTTGTTCAACTCATGTTCTATGACTATATCATGCTTTCAAGATCAAACTGTATTTTTATATGTTAGCTTCTTTACATTTAGAGATTTGGAGAAAGTACAATAAATCTGTCTTTCTATATGGGATCAAGAAAATTTCATGAATTTATGGGTTCAAATTTAAAGACTTGTCTAATTATTTTGACACATGGTTGGCTAGGGAGGCTATATTTTCAAATTATTTATTGTTAAAAGAGGGCACACAATAAATTTACTCACAGCATTCCTCCAAAAATTTTCCATTAGGACTGATGCGGCTTGATATATGGTTCTATCAAAAATAACTTGCAGTTTAAATAATAACTATTCGAATTTAAAATTTCTGAGTTGTATAATTATGCGGTAAAATAGTAATTTGGAGTGAAAATAAGATTTGCAAGGACATTTCCGATCCAGGCTTGTCAGTAGTTTAATATTCGCAATAATATTCATACAAATGATACTCATCCAACGTAAAATTAATGAAACACACATTCATATTAATTTTTCCAATATAAATAATTTCATTTGTTTGTACACGGCATCTGAAAGAAGGTAAAGATCCTTTTTACTAATACTTTGTGTTTGAAAATTCCATTTTTAAGAAAGAACGCAAACCATTTAAAATATATTACTTATTATAAACTAAACACATTTTCACAGAAGAAAATGAAAAAAAATAATAATTTTAACATAGCTTTTTAAAAGCGACTCCACAGGCTGAATTCTTTAAAGTAGTAAAAATATATGCACTCCCGCGAGGAAAATATTCCATTGTTATATGCATTATAAAAATAAACCCTTTTTAAATTAATCACAAAAAGCAAAAAAGGGTTCAAGTTCACAAAAAGATTACCGTACAAGCCTCATCTTTTACTAAATAGTTGACGAAGAATCGTAAAGGGGATATTTTCCACTTAAATTACCCATTTTATATTTAGTAATTCAAATGTCCAAAAGAAATAAAGGAAGTCATTTGGTTCACATATAAAGAAAAGCAAAAGCGCAATACAATGGCATTCGTTTGTAAAAAAAGAAATACTATCATTATTTTTAAAATTGGGAAATACAATAAACTTTATTATTTTGCCAGTCAGCATTTACTTTGTAATATGCTCTTACTGTTAAAAAGATAACTTTTATTGTTTTTTAAATGGGTTTTTTAGGTATCGTAATTGAGAAAATGTAAGTTTTGTGCTAAGAAATTTCTGTGTAAAATACAGTATAGATCCTTAAATACTTTAAAGGTATTGAGAACACACTATAATTTAAAAATAGTTTGTTTAACTTACAAAACTTAAGCTTCAGGTTATTGATATTAAACACAATCTTTCACAAAATAGAGTTGTGAATATAGTATCTGAAAATACGATTTCTTTAAAAAACGAATATAAGTTCTCATTACAACAAAGTATTTAGCTTGAAGCAATGTTATACAATATTAAACCTATTTCAGCCAACTTATGTAAAGCCCCTGTCAGGCGTGATGGTCAACCTTAGGTTCGCCATCATAGACCGCGTATACACGTATACGTCTAGCAACCCAGAACCGTGGAAGACCTCGCTATGGAGGTCTTTTTGGTGGATTGACGGTCCAGGACCGTGATATCCATTCGGAGTCGGTAAACTTCAAAGGAAACCCTGACTACACGGTCTTCTCGTGGCAGAAACGAATTTTTTTTCGGTTTCAAAAACGAGTTGTACGGTTGTTGGTTGGAGTAATTTCAAGATATTAGATATATTAAAATATAATTTGAACATAAAAAACGGTGTCTATTAACTGAAAGTAAATAGACACCGTTTTTTATGTTCAAATTATATTAAAATAGTTTAAATACATTCATATTAAATACTCTCAGATACCAATAGATGTTTTGGTAAACACTATCATAGAACCTTAATTAGTTTCAGAAAGACCCCCCCCCCCCTTAAAAAAATCAAAGGCTCCTTATGTATGTATTTCCAAATATATGAACTTTATCTCACGAACAAGATATTAACAATGGCAATGCAATCGATGCAATAAAAATACAGAAGCAAATTTACCCGATCACCACCCCACAGGAAACGGCCGGAGGTCAACTATCCCTCTTGAACTTGTGTTTTTTACCCCTCTTCCCTCACCCACGTCTGGCCGTATTGCATTCCTTTCCCAGTGGGGTTAGTTTAAGCCCACGTGAGAAAGTGGATGAAGCAGTGTAAACTAAATCATGAGATGGATGTACATGTTTGGTCCAGAGAAAAAACTATGGAGTTTTTGGATTTTTATACGAAGAAGTAAGCACCATATTCTATGGAATCCTAAACACCCTCATCATATGGATAGAAATAGGGTCCACGATTCGTGGAAGCGAATTAAAATAAAATTAACTTTTGAACGGTCCTTGAAACCGTTAAAAACTAAAAAAAAGATCATCTTCTAAATAGAAATAGAAAGCTGACAATTAAAGTTTAAAAAAAAGCAAAACGATTGGTAAAGCAACAGATCAGGTATACACGCCAGAGTGTTGTGCATATGAGAAGGTTAATTCTTTTTTTACATGATGTATACGACTTAAATGCATAGATTCTGAGATAAGTTAATTTTTATTAATTTTAAAATGTAGAAAATCTTTTTTTTATATTCCGCGCAAAAATCTCATTTATTGAAATCAATAACCTTGATTAAAGTAAAGCGTTTTAAACACTTTGGGCAAAAGTTACTTTTAAGCACACACGTGAAATAGTAATATGTATTTTAAAGTGTTATTTGTAAATTTGAATTTCATTTTTTATGCATACTTTTGAAATAATTAGTGAATTTTTGAAAAATAACAGATTAACGTAATATTTAGAACAGAATATTAGTGCAGAAATTTAAAAGTTATTGAATATTATCGGTTCACTTTCTGTGAAATGTTGAATAAATTTTGTTTTAAATAGATTTCTATTGACCTTTTTCGGAAAAATACTGCAAACACTTTGACAACCACAATGAAATTTTGAAAATATTTATAATAAAAGACAAATTCCGATGTAAATAGCAAATAGTAACGCATGATAGATAGAGATTTTCCACTCTTTCTCTCCAAAAGACCGTGGAAAGGCAGTCACGTCTGACCACCCCTCAACCCTCTTATAGTTCTCTTCGAATTTCGAATTTCGGTTGTTTACTTAGGGAGACCGAAAACCTAAGGTTCACCATCACGTCTGACAGGGGCTTAAGTATATATGAACCCTGGTTATTTTCAGACTAAAACCTAACAACTAATTTTTTTTATTCCTAATACTTCAATGGGTCAAATGGGTTTTGTTTTAACTGTTTCTGTAACATTCAGTTTTAGAATTTAATAAGTTTTTATTTTAAAATACAAGAGTAATTTTCATACCTCAAAAGAAAACTGCATTAAGTATTCTCATCATTTTTTGAAAACACTAGGAATTTGCATATTACACATACCGCAAAGCCAGCAAGTTTTATTTAACCATTATTCATCTTTTATGCTGACTTATCAGTAATCTGCTGAAATATAACTTCATTATTCGCAAAAACGTCAGAATGCATACATAAAAGAGCCATCGGGAACTTACGTTTGGGCAGTACGTTAGATCATTTCATCAAGAAAAATGAAAGCTTTATTTTTAAACTTATTTTCCCGAATAAAAATATTTTCGAGAAAATATTTCAGTTTGGAGTTAGTTTTGTTTTGGAGTTTATTAAGAAGTATTATATTTTGAAAATAATAAGCTTTCTCTTTTTAATAGGAATGTCTTTTTAAATGGTAATATGACAAAGGATAAGTTTAAGGCCAAAAAAATAATTAGTTTTTAGATTTATTTTAAAATCTTTTACAATAAGACCTTGAAAACAATCTAGTTTGGAATAGTTATTTATATGACTTATTAAATATTTTTCAAGAAACTCGCATAATAGTATTTTGTGTGTTTATTTTTTGATAATCTTGTTTAATATTTGACCACTTCAAATTAGTAGGGGGAACCAGGGATACTTGACCCATAAAGATATTATATTTCTTATAGTGTGACCCCAAGGCCTTTTTCTTATAATTAAACGCAGTCTTATAGTCTTAAGTGGCATCATTTTTGTCCTTTAAGTTTGTTTGTCACATAGTGAAAAATATAATTAAAAAAATTGTATACTATTTTAAAATACAAAATGCTCTTTCAGGCTTCAAAATTATTTTTTTTTTGTTTCACTAACTGACGTTAGTCCTTTTTTTTATTTAAAACTGATAATTTCTTGTTTGATATTTTAGTCCAAGAACCCAGGGCACCCAGACCTAAGTTATTTTCTCACGAATAAAATGTATTGGATTAGGTTTGGTTTTCATATAGTTTTAGTGTATGCATACCCTCTAGAGTGGATCGACGGCCAGTTTACGGGTACCGGGTGAAAAAGGTAGGTAAATTATAAGTTAACTTATGTAATTTTCTCAAGGCTGATTTTTAAGTTAGTTTTAGAAAACATTGTTACAAGTTAATAATCAAAATGCCAGACACTTCCCGCCGTCCGAAACTTTTACCAGACGTTTTAAAAGTCCCAGTAAAGTTCAGATTTGGTCCCATGCATCTGGTGGCGCGATATAGCGATAAGTATTTTCTAACTAAACATAAATTTAATTAAATCAAAATAATAATTTTTCTTCGTTTGTTAGTTTTTTTAGGGGGACTGTGATTGTTCGTTACTTTTATGGTAACAGAAATAAAGCTGAGTCGATAAGCAGTAAAAACGACGAAAGATTATCATTTCGATTTCATTAAATTATTGTTTAGTTAGAAAATATTTAGCACCATATCGCACCTCCAGATGCGTGGGACAAAGTCTGAACTTTACAGGGACCTTTGAAACGTGTGGCAAGGGTTTCGGCCGGCAGAAAGTGACTGGCATTTTGATTATCAACTTTTAACAAAGTTTTCTAAAACATACGTAAAAGTCAGCTTTGAGAAAATGACATAAGTTAACTTATAATTTACCACCCTTTTGCACCCGGTACCCGCAAATTGGCCGTCGATCCACTCTAGCTGGTATGCATACACCAAAAGTATATGAGAACCATACCTAACTTGATACATATCATTAGTGAGAACATAACTTAGGTCTGGGGCCCTGGGCTCTCGGCTCTATTTTGTTTTGTTCACGAATTAGCTACACGATCACACATAATAGTTCCAATATATTTTTAAAGGGTTTTTATTTTATGGTGTTGTAAAAAAAATTTAATTACGGATACTTTACCCAAATATTTTAAGGATACATGACCCTAGATTATGATTATTATTGAAATAAATCTTCTTTGAGTTTTTTATGTAAAATATATAAATAAAGAATGAGGATTGAATGACTGATTTTTAAAACCAATTTTAGGACTTTGCATATCTACAGGACACTGATGGTTGAGATTTGGAGCAGTAGTATTAACCATAAGCTATGAAGTTCAAGGTTCATCAGATGGAGATTGATAAGACCACGAACAAATATAATAAACAACTTCAAAACGGGTCACTTTTATTTTTTTTTTAAATTTAGATGATCAGGAAATATGCAATACATTGTTTGAGCAATTTATCAAACTAGACAAAAATCTAAAATTTAACTAAATTAAAAAGTTTAAATATAAATAAAGCCATATATGTATTTAATTAAATACTTATTATTACGAAGCAGGATATGATTCCAACATAAATTTTCGAAAAGAATTATTATACATTATCGAAAGATTTATAAACATCGTAAAACTCTTGTTTTGTTGCATCACCATATTTTTGTAACATTTTTGTCTCATGTTTTTTTTCGGGAGACAAGCGAATTATTTTAAATTTCCACCTCCTTGGCTTCTATTTGGTTAAAAAGACCCGCCTTGATGTATTTTATTGGATCGAATTTTGGTCTTTTCAATCTATTGGATCGTCGCTAAAACCTTTAAACTCCAGAGTTTATGGTTATTACCACGTCTCCCGCAAGTCTGAACCATTATCCTGCAGTTAAGCAAAGGTCATAAAATTGGTTGTAAAAATCAGCTATTTTGTCAGCTTTTCACAGGGCTTATAGGGTTGTCGTAGAACTAGGCGGTAATGCAATGGCCTCACCAAAGTGAAAAGAAGGTTGGTTGGTTGGTTGGTTGGTTGGTATACATATATTTCCAGGCTTGTTTGCTTGGTTACAAAGACCCGCTTATAAACCTTCGTCAAGTCAGACAGATACAACAGACAACACACACGTATAAGTGGATCCATCTAATTTTTAGAGACAGAGGCCAACTAGAGGATCCCCAGAATTGGCTTGTCACCCCCAGAGGTATTGATTTGGTATGGGAACTTAGAGGACTTTCGGACCCAACAGATTTAACGAGCACGTACTCCGCATATACTCGGTAGTTCTTCAGTGGTACCGGGACTCGATCGCAGAACCTTCCGATCCCGAGACCTAGACGCTGACCACTAGGCTCACTACGGCCCAGAAGGTTGGTTTTTAAGAGTCTTTTCAAAAGATTTTGAAAAATATATGCAAAAAGTATGTATCATACCGTAGCCAAATAATTTAAGCCATGTGGATACACTTGAGAATGTATGTCAGAATGGTACAGAATGGCCACAAACAACATATTTTGTTCCAGGATATAGATCAAGTTTTTTTTTTATTAAAACGAAGATCAACTGTCGACCTCTTAAGAAGTTAGGGCTCTCTTGGTTAAGAAGTTAGGGCTCTTGAATCATCTTTTAAACTCTAAAATAACTATTAAGTTTGAGTATGGCTCAGCTGTGAAAAATAAAAAAAATAATAATACATTCCGAAAAGCAGATGACAATTTTTGATTGCGATTCTTCATTAATAGAAAACCCGAATTGTCTTTTAGGAAACCAAAAGCCAACAACATATCTTGTACTACCAATCTGAAACTACACTATGTCTTCAATTTCTCACATAATAATTTTTATATGAGAAAATTTCTTAAATATAATTTTGGGCCGTATTTCAAATAAATGAGTTAGGACTACTACCTCTATTGGGTGAGGTATGTCTATACTTTGGGATGCTTTGAACCAAATTTAATATTTTGAATACATTAATTTTTCAACTTAACAGTTAATATGTTATAATCATAAATATTGTATATAACGGAATGAATCATAAGTTACATTTACATTACATTTACATTACATTTACACACCTACAAATAACGTTTAAATAATAATAAAAATTCAAAACAAAAAACTTTTATAATACAACATATATTTGTTTTATTAAGTTTCCAAAGACAATCCAAGCTATTTACATAAATTTTAATCGTACGAGGCCTGCATATCTAAACAATAATACACTGCTTTAAATTCAGTGATTGATTACATTACACATTTTATAATTACCCTACAAGCACAACTTGAAAATCCACACAATGGTACTTATCCATCCATGTTAAAATAAACGACTTTAAGGAATTTATCTGTAATCACATTCTTAATATATCATTAAATAAGAATCTGATTTAAAAAAGAAGAAAATATTTATAAAAAAGTACAATTTCCAAAATCTTTTTTCCATCTCTAATCCATGAAAATTAATGATGTTCGGGTTTTTTCGTTGATAAAAGAAAAAAAAAATCGAATATGAACCACGATTATCTGCGTCCAATGTTAATACCAGGATATGAATATTTAGTTTTTCATTATTTTTTCAGTTTTTTACGTACTTTTGTAAATCACAAGAGAAATTGAATAATAAGGTATCTAATAATAAAGTGGAACACATTTTTTATTGTTTAATATTAAATTCTAATAACGACTTCTTACTTTTACCTGTTTAAAGAAATGTGCGAGATATGTATGCTAGTTTAAATTTAAAATTTTATTGGCTGCTATTTTCGGTATTAAATAATTATTTTCGACTTTCTACACTTAAAAAATATATATTATTGCTGCGTTGGGGTGATCCTCAACGCTTTCCAATAATGAAAAATATGTAAGATATGTATGTAAACTAGTTTGAATTGTATTCTTTTCTATTATTCTTTTTTACCTAATTATTTTCAATTGTTTACATTCTTTTATTTGTTATTGCTGTGTAAGAGGTTTATTCCCAATCCTTCACAACACCCCTACCAGTATGTCTTGTGTATGTTGGGTTGTATTAGTGAAACATATTTGGTCATATATATAAGGCGGGGGGGAACTCTTCAGTTCCTTACATAAAAGGGCAGATACACTTTTAAAAATCGTGTTTTGCTACAGAGAATTTCTGATAGCAAAGTTACATCAAAATATATGCAATGATACTGACAATAAATTCTGACAGATTTTTTCCGTAAAAAAATCAGAAAATATTTGTAACAGCAGATATTTTATGCTTTCTAATGCGTTTTTATGTATGCAGGTTAAATAAAAAAGTACACACATGACCCGTTTTCAAAGCCTGGTTATCGACATTACAACCAAGAGCTTCTATCACTACACAATCGTAGCCACATATGTAGTTTATAGATTTAATTTTTTAAAAATAAAAATACAGTAGTCTGTTCTCAACGAATACAATATCAATCAATGGTAAAATGTTGTATCGATAATTACATAGAAAATTTGTCTTTTCACAATTAAGATACAAATGAAATGTACTTCATATTTACAGTACATTTCATTATTTTTAGAAAACAGAAATTTTAATATGAAAATAACAGAAATAATCCGTTTTTTTCATAACTTGAGTTGATCAGGAGTTTTTATCACCGTATTATTGAACATTCTTTTTCAATTGACAGAATATTGAAATAATAACTTTTAATATAGGTTAATACACTGTTTTGTGGCTCTTTGGGAAAAATATACAAAATTCCTTGTCCAGGTGGATAGCTTCCGTACTAATTTTTATATTAAATTCGAAAATTATGATAATACATAGTATAATACATATATAAACAACTTAAGTATAAAGTACATGTTCTTACAAAATAATTCATATACTTCTATTTTGGATAGCTATCAAGGAAAGATTCGCTAATGATATGGTAATACATGTATTTTCATGTTCGAAAAGTATGTTTGTTAGTTGGTTTTCAAAGAATTATTTATCATATTATATGTTGTAATGTATTGTAAAAACACCGCTTAAGGCTATTAAAATAGGTTTATTGTTTTTTGATATTGTCTGATGTATTCTTATGAAATTATTTTTAACTTCACCCTTAACACACAACTTTGAATAGTCAATATATGTCGACGTTGATTGTACGTTGGTTAATTAGCCTAGTATTTGAATAGGTTTCATTAATCGAACTTTCCAATTAATTCGTTATTTGTAGCAGCGATTAGCATATATGACCTGTATGAAATGTAAAAACAAATCTATTGCTTTATAAATCTAAGTATAGGTATGTGCCACATATGGCACACGGTGCATTGAAGCGTTAAAATTTAGGTAGTCAATTTGCTTTAACCTGATATTTGGGTACAACGTAAACGGAATTGGCATTTTATATACAAAACCGGAAACATTCCACTAATTTAACCATCAAGAAAAACTAAACGAAAAACTTCAACATCTTTAAAACAAAGTTAAGCATAAAGTTGGTAAAAGAATGCTCGTCATAAGTATACAACAACATCTTCATTTCAATGTACATCCTGAAGCAGAATCAAACAAATGTTTAAATAAACATTCCTTTAGCTTGATTAAACATTCTTCTGGCGTAACATTATGCATCATTAAAACACCAAAAACAAGAGTAATTCGTACTTTACTTGATAGAAGAGCATGATAAAAGAGTCTTGGATCCGAACAAAACATCTTAAACATTTCCCGTCAATTCGTGGTATTAGTTTGACAATTGCTTAAATGACATTTGACAATTGGTTAGATAATTTTGCTGAAAAATGACAATTGTAATTATCTATAAAAATAACTAAAAAAAAGTAGCTTAAAAGATGAAACTTTTCCTGTATGTGTACTCGAAATCTGTTTGTGAACTAAAGTATCGTAGAACTAAAGTATCATATTGTTTTAGATCCAACGGTTCAAAGTAATGTGAAAAACCGTCTCCCGTTGAATTATCGAAATTACGAAATGCCGACTGGGTATGTATATTGGTATAAATAATAAAGCAATATAAGTTTTTGGATATGGCGTACGGTTGGCTAAATTCGTGCACATATGTATTGTACACGTTAAATATCTCTGGGGGGCAATTGCCTTGAAATTTGCTTTAAAATTGCTTTGAAATGCCATTAAAATGTTTCCTTGGTTTCTAGATCAGGTGTCGATACCTTCAAGTAATCGTGGTTTAAAATTATAAAGGATTTGCTTTTATGTGTTTAGGCTCTCAAAGAAGCACGTAGCCGTACGAGCAACTATACCAGATATTTTCTTAATATCTCTCTCTTTTATCACTCTCTCTTGTGACAATTGTTGCGATAAGAAACTGAATTATTTGGCAAGAATATCAATTCAGTTAATGCCAGGCCGATCGCTATTGAAAATAAAATTGTTACTAAATCGCCTTGGTTGACGAAAACATAATTATCGTCAATTCTCCCATATAATGGGTTGTCATGAATCTGTATGTATTAGTATTGGGATACTATTGAGAGTCTATATTATATATATAAGTGTGACTTAACCCCTTAAATTTCAAGAAAACAGGCCATAAAATTGATACTTTCGTATCTCTTAAAATTATCTACGAATATCTTTATGGACAATAGATTCAATTTTATTATTTTTGTTTTAATCGTGAAACTTTGAAAAAGTTATTTAATCATATTTGCGTTTTAATTGGTGGATTTATGTTGGTTTAAACCGAAAGAGGGAGATAGAGAATTAATGCATTACTACTGAACATGTTATTTTTGATCAATGTCTTTCAGTTAGTTTAATATTATTGGCGTGCTATTTCTGAGCATTCCAGCCTGGAAATATCACGGGAGCGATAAATACAGGACGAAACCTCACCCCATCATTTTCATGGAAGTGAGAACAAAAGGATTAACTAATCTCTGTTTTTGGCTCCGACTGGGAGTGAATCTGCACCATAGATATCATAGTTAAAGTATTAGATTAGCAGATCACGTGACCTTCAATACTAACGATTGGACGCGCATGGAAGCCAAATAAGAGCGCAAAATGGCCAGTGTTGCTGCCACTTTAAGGAGAAAAATACTACGAAAAAATACCATTTAATTCTAAAATTACAAAAAAATACTAGAAAAAGATTTAAAGTCACTAAAAAGATTTAAAAATGCAGCTAGTATTTTTACGATATTTTTTGTAATTATAGAACTAAATGGTATTTTTTCGTAGTATTTTTATCCTTAAAGTGGCAGCAACACTGGCCATTTTGCCCTCTTATTTGGCCTCCATGCGCGTCCCGTCGTTAGCATTGGAGGTCACGCGATCTGCCAATCTACTTTAACTATGATATATATTATCTATACATATTAGTATCGAGATATCGAGAGTAGTATTGAGATAGTATTGATGTAAATATTTGGAGGCTCTCTGACTCAACCAATCTTTTGAGCCAAAATGTCATTTACAAGTATGTCGAACAAAGAACCGCGAATTGTTACCGATCCCGCAAATGGAAAGAGATCATCCCAACACCAATCCCAATAACAACACCGATATCTTCCTTATACCAGAGTGAGGCCCCTGGGCTAACTGAAACCCGAGCTCTTGGGCTAATCAGAGATATCTAAGTAGCAAACGCTGCTATTTATTGCAAACGTTTTACTGCTTCGGCGAAGGCGGTTAGGCTAATATCGTATTGATATTGCGGCGTTGTCTCATGTTTATGGGCACAATAAATATGTTTCGGTATACACAGCCAAGGGCAGTTTTCTTCTTGTTTTCGGAAGAATATATTCAGGATATGATGTGGAATGCATTGTGGTAAAGTTTGTATGGTATAAGATAAAAAGAATGAATGTTTTGTTGTGATGCGGATCTTTGATGTTTGAATGAGGAAAAAGCTTGGTTTCGTTTCTGAATCATTAAGTCTAACTGCTTATTTGTATTCCATTGTGGTATCCTGGTAGGATTTTCTAAAATAAATTATTTAAAATTAAGCTTTCAGTTTAATTGTTTGACGTTTAATGTGATTGTTTTTGTGAGATTGATATCCATTTGCGAGAGATTAGATTGTAAAATGTGAGTTGATCGGTTAAATAAATAAAATGTAAAAGGGATTTGAAAGATTATCTTATATAGTTAGTTAAATATTGGCTACAGTTTAACTACTTTATTTGCAGTTTATATTTGTTAAAATGATGATAAAGTTAAACAAAGTAACTATGTATTATAATATCCCAAATACATTTGAAATGCTTTATGAGCGTAAAATATTCAAAAAAAATATGTAAAATCTGTTTACATATTTTTCCTAATTTTTAAATATTTTTTATCTGCCAAACACACTTTGTTTTGCCGCGACTGTAACGACAGTAACAAGAAATTAACTCTTTGTTCACTGCATCATGGAGGATTTCTTAGGTCTTTCATGGCATTTCTACGTAATGGCAGCACGAAAGAGGGCTGGAACTGCAGTATTCCATATTCCCCGACTGTTCCATAATACCCTTGTCTCCTCTATCTTATTGTTCAGCAGAAATTTTTCATTAGATTTTAAATCTATTATTTTGTCAACAAGTTTACCTCCATAGCCTGCAATGTCTATAACAATTAATTCGCAGTCACAATAACTTTCAGCTGAAAAAAAAATCAGCTGAATCTGCCAAAAATGTTGTCATATGTTACTTACTTTAAGACCATAGTCAGGTGGATCCAGAAAAATATACCTTTGATAAATTCAAAACGACAAGGGTTGTCATCTAAGACCCTGAATACGCGCCTACCAAAACGGCAACATCTATAAAATGAAGAAAAAGGTTAAAAAATTTCTTTGAATTTTTGAAAAGCATTTTTCTTTCAAAGTATATTTCCAAAAGCATTTTTCTTTCAAAGTATTTTTTCAAAAGCATTTTTCTTTCAAAGTATATTTCCAAAAGCATTTTTCTTTCAAAGTATATTTCCAAAATCATTTTTCTTTCAAAGTATATTTCCAAAAGCATTTTTCTTTCAAAGTATATTTCCAAATTAGCGATATCGTCATCTCACCTACTACGAAAGGTAATATGGCAAACACTTTAATTTGGTTTTAATGCAATGATTTTATATTTTAAAGTTATATTATGACATTTGAAATATATTTTCATTTTGTTTTAATATTCAAAGAAGTGTGGGGAACAAAATTAATTTTGGGGTAACTTTAAATAAAGAAAATAATTGAAAGCTTAAGTTTGCCGTCATACCCTATCTTACCCTCTAAAGTTGTTTTATATTTCGTTAGAGACCAACTACATTTATTACATTGAAATTTCAGTAAGTTTAGTTCCAGGCTACTCTATAAGGAACTTATTACAACGCGACTATCTCGTTTTGTCTACAATGAGAGAACTTGTTTAGTACCCTATTTAAGTGGTAGACGATACTGTCTTTAAAAAAAGATATAAAAATAATGGAATGAAATGTGAAACCTAGAGGATTAGTCTTACAGCATTTCAAATCTTATTTTGTTGCTTCTTTAAAAAAAACCGAAAACAAAATGAATAGCTTGGTTCTCAACAAAGTTTTGTTTTGTAGCTGCTAATCCCGAGAGTAAACTTTTATCCTAGAAAAAATAGCCATTTTCTTTTATTTGCCATTGGAAAACGTAAAATTTATTATTTTTATGTTGCTTTGGCTAAACCCCAAATTCTGTTTATCTTCAGCAACTGCTGTTTGGGAGACTGACCAAAGGATTCTTTTGATGAGAATAAAAATAATTTGAACTATATCAACAATACAATTCAAAAATGAAACTTATCTAGCAATGATTTTCTTTGAAATTGTGGGTAATATTCACAAAAATATATGTGTTCACAAAAAAAACCTATTATGTTTTGTAATATATTTTTTATAGAATTATTTTAAAAACTCTATATTGCAAACAGATAATTCTAATAAAACTAGTGTTTTCATTTATAACATTCTCAAAAATATAAAAATCTTTTTTAAAGCTCTGCGTAAGATATCGTACATTTATTAAAATATAAATTGGTAAATTATCAGATGAGAATACTTCAAGCACTTTTATCTAGAATTTTATAAATCCCTATTATGCACACCCAAACAAAGTAAGAAATATAATCTTTTTATTCATTATACTTGTGTGTAATTTAATTTTAGTAAACATTTGAAGGTTCCTGCTTTTAAAATTCTCTTACATAATATTACTCATAAATACAATTGGATACGATTTAAATAATACATGTGCAACGGTTTTTATTTGACATATCCTTTATATTTTTAAAAGTTCAAGCTTAACTAAACTCACTTCACAAATATTTTGAAATACGGATAGTTTCATAGTTTTGCGTCACAAAATTTAAACTTTATCTTATAAAATGATAGTTAAATTTATTTATTATAAAGCATCGATAATTTAGAGACACTAAAAACATTTTTAATTATTTTTTTAAAACTTTTCTTGCTATTACAATTTAACGAAATTTCACTTCATTAATATCATAAAAAATAATGGTAAATTCTACTTTAAAAGTATAAAAAAAATACTTTGTTCTTGCCATTTAAATAGACAAAAAGGCTTGCTTAGGGTAATGCTATTTCGTTTTTTAGTGAATAACAAAGAATAATTTTCTGGATTAAATTATATTATTCAGTTGAGTTTGGTGTGTTAGGTGCATTTTTTTGTTACTTGTAAAGTAAAGTTTTTGTTAAATTTTGTCAAGATGAAATTCAATTTAAAAAACACTTATCGTTAACTAAACTATTTTTTTTAGATTAATCATTTTTTATAAACCCAAATCCAGTTTAAAAAAATTAAACCGTATTAAGCAGAAACTGTCTTATTTAAATAAATAGTATAATGCTCTGCAAATATCTAGTTTTTCTTATTTGTAGGGGAGACCGGGGCTAGTTTTTCAGGTTTTCTTCTTTTGAATGTATCTTTTTTACTTTTATTTATTTTCATGAAAATAATATATCATTGCCTTCCTTACATGGTTATCTACAACCTATCATTAATATTTTCTGAAAAGTAAATACACCTTTTGGCTGCGAGTGGTTAAATGAAAGCTCGTTTAGTTGGAAAACATGCGGGGTACTTTTTCCAACCTGCTAAAATTGCAAGGGGCAAATTTTCCAGTTATTTTTTTAAATGCGGTATAACACATGTACTTACTCATATTGATGCTTTTTCGGTACTTTTAAGCAAATTAAAATGATCTAACAATGTAACACACGAAGAGTAAAGAGACATTGAAAAAAAACCCATTTTATATTACAAAAATTTTTAATCTTAACAGTTTTACGGAAAAATAAGAAAATCCATCAATTAGTATCATCGTCAGATTGACAGTGAATACAAATAAAGTAGGTGATATCTCCTTTTATACATGCTTCGTGGGCCCATTTTTACAATTTATGCACTGTACCCAAGTTGCTTTTGCTTTGGATTTTGAATAAGATTTAGAGCAATAGAGACAGAAACATTCATAAACTTATTTCGAATTTGAAGATTTTTTTGCAGTTTTACTTTTTTATAAAAACTGTTTTCTTTTCTGAACTGAGATCTGACAGGGCTATTAGTAAAAATTGCGGACTTTCTTTTTTTCTACCTCGGATTGTTTTCTTTCGAGGAGGCGCCTTTTCATAAGGTCAAACTTGCTCTGGGGTTGGACAACGATGATTTGATGTGGAGAGAATGTCTTTGGAATTAACAGCAGATGTAGAGAGAACGTCTTGATGACAAATGCTTGATGTAGAGGGTATATCTTAGCAATTTATAGTTGATGTCGAGGGAACGTCTGGGAAAATAATGGAAAGAGTTTGAGGGGAATTCAGGAGCTGGGCAGGATCTGGCCTATATGATGACATGAAATACAAGTTATGTAAATATTTCAGAATTCTGAGGAAATATTCCTGAAACTTTAAAACCAGTCCCGATATTAGCCCCAGACCAAGAGCTATCATTATCATTTTATAGGTACAAGTTCCTCTTTTTTTTTTTTTTGTTTTTTTTTGTTTTTTTTTGTAAGTGCGAACCATTTTTGATCTAGAACAACACAATTTAAAATTTAGAATTTCATGTATTTTATAACTAAAGATTTCTTTACAAAATAACTGCATTTTCAATGTATTCTGGCTAGATTCTTTAGTCTGGGGCACTTTTTCCAACAGTCAAGTGTTGGAAAACATGCCCCGTGTAATTTTGGAAAACCTGCCCCATCGTCATGTTTTAACTATAATTGGACCTTGACGAGTAAAGGTTTAAGTTATTTTGAAAAAAATTTATAGTTATGTGAAGAATGTCACCATCTTTTAGTATACGCAACCAAGTTAACAGCAAGTTTAATGTTAGTTCATTTAATTTTAATTTAAATACAAGCATGAAAATATACTCACCTAAAGAAATTTCACTAAAACAGCTATAACGACGAAATTACAACTGCTTCGGCTTTAAGCTTTTTTTCGATTGTCTATGCCGTATTGCTTTTGAAACCAGGTGACCAATTAGTTCCCCCTAGCGGCTCATTTTCTCGCTAAGGCCTGTTGGAAAACATACCCCGTGGGAAAACTAGCCCCGGTCTCCCCTCAGTTCAGGATACAAGTGAACCGGATCCACTGTTTGTCGTTTTCGAGTTCGAAGCACAATCGCACGCACTAACGATGTAGAATTTCACTGTAATACTAAAAAGTTCAGAAAGTTCTAGTTCAGAATTTTTTTATTTATAATCTAAAAAAAAATGTTAGGAGGCAATTTTGTTATAAAGCTTTAACTTCAAACCTCTGTAGCTCAAAGAAGCTCTTTTGTGAACTCACTTGTAATCTGATTAAATCGTATAACAGACAAAAAGTTACAAAAAACCCTTTAGTTTTACTAAGAGAAACGTTTCTATTTAATAAAAAAATTTGTGTTTAGAGAGATATTTTATTCTATACAATAATTTTCTGTTGAAATTTGAATTGTTATTTAGATTTATATATTAGTTATTAAATAACAATATATATTTTAACCTCAGAAATATATATAAAACAACGATGTAAAAAACTTAGATCTACTTAAGAAATGACGGAAAATATTATTTATTTTGCTAATATACCTTCTTATGAATTTGAATTTTTTGAAGGTAAAAATATGTAACAAGTCAAATTAACATTAAAAAAAAGAAAATATAGCTCTAATAATTCTATTTAGTCGGAAAAAGTTCCGCGGTATACATGCATATATTCCCACAAAACATTTTATCTTTCTTTCCGTAAAAAAATAAATTTTTCTCAGTACAGTTTTTGAGAAAGTGCATATGTGTTGTTACTTTGTTTCAATTGTTTTACAAATTACATTTGATATACGCACTACAAATTAAATAGAGTGGTTTGTAAATATTTCTTTAATAAAAAATGACACACTACATTTGTATGTTTGACAGTTAGATGATGCTATATAAAGAGTACAAAAGTAGTTTTTTTTAATTTTAAGAGTTTTGCGTTTATTTTATATGTAATGACTTGTTGTGTAGAGAGTTAAAACGTTTTATTTTTTTAAATACTCTCTTCACTTCTAACTACTTTTTTCCTAACCTTTTACTATCATCTTCACTCTATACTTGGACCTTTTTAAAATCCCTTTATAACTCCATATTACAATTTTTCTTAATATTAACTTTACGATTATAAACTACAAGGTTACAAAGTTTGGTGTAAGATTTCACCGGAATCTTTTTTATTTCTGAAACTAATGAATCTGATTCCATTTATCTAAATAATGACGACTCAACGACAAAAAACAAGTACGTTACTTCTTATTTACTACAACCACCTGAATTGAATACAAGAGATTCAACAACTGCTTACAGCTTCCTTCAAACCTTTTTGCAATACTCATTCTTCAAAAAAAATACAGCCGATATACCAAGGAGTTACAGAAAGCACTTGGCGACTTGCCATTGACCAATTTTTTTACATTGTAAAAAAGAAGCATTGTTATTATTTCTTTTTTCATCCTTTTATGTGTCAGGTTCTTGCATTCTTCCTTTCTTTTACTATTCGCTCCTTGCTCGAAAGTTTATACTAAGAATCGTTGTACTCGCTGGCGTTTTGCTGTTGGATTTTTGCTGACAAGTTAACAAAGATATGTTTAGGAAGTCCAAATATTGGAGTGAACATCCAAATTTTCTGTTTTTGAAAAATTCTGATTATACATTTGCTTTAAATTGACAAAATTTGATTCTGAAATGTTCTAGTTTTTGAGAATATAGGTTTGAAATTGATTATTGCATTGACTATCATAAAACTTTAAATGATTATTATACCAATCATAAAATCTGAAATAGTTCATGCATTGAATGCTATATTTGTCACACTTTTAAAATATTTTAAAGCTTATAAAAGAAATTACTTGTTACTTATACATTATTCAATAGTAGAAATGCATTACACATATAATAACTTTAGGAACATGCATTAGGTTAATATTGTTGTTCTATTTAAATAAACACTCTTTTATATCTAATTTTATATCTCTTAATATTCATTTGTCCCTTTGAAATGTGGCTTACAAAAAATGATACTTTGTATTCAATTTCCTGTAACAACTTCTTTTTACAATAAACAAGACATAAATATCTTTAGTTAAGAAATAAATTAATTACAAGTAGCATAATAGAAAATTTAATCTGATAAAGCTCAACGGAAACATTTTTACTACATATGCGTGACTATCTTATTATGCAATTCTAATTCCATAGCGAGCCACAACTGTCTCTGAAAGCTTCAGATACACTTATCAATAGCGTCAATTCAATAAGCGTTCGTTTTATACAATAAATCCTTTCAAATGAAAATTTCAGTCTGTAAAACCTAAATCGATTGAATTACACCCAATCTGGGGGATTCCGGTTTCCACTAATGTCAAGCCACAGGAAAAGGCAATTACGACAACAGGGGAGAAGGACACAAACCACTCCACTCTACCCTTTTCCGTTTTAAAATGCCCAACAAGTATAATTGTAGTCCCACTATAGGTTTAAACCTTTTTTCTTCAAAACCAACTACTATAAAATTTTATTTCTTTATTTCCAGTATATTTCTCTATCGAGACTTGAAGTACCTTATGAACTTTTAAGGGCATTTTTAATTATACTATATAATCTATATTTTATTTCCTGAATTTATTTGAGTACTTTTAATTTCTGATTGGTACATTGTTTATGATAACATATATCCTTTAAGGTTCGGAATAAGACAAATGGTGAGAAGTGGCAGTTTCCCTCTATGCCTTGTTAGGTTTATCTACACGGCTTCCTTATGAAGAAATTATACAAATAGTATTTTTTCGTAAAAACTGGGACAATTAAACTACGACGTTTAGGCCTGTATTACTTAAATCGATCCTTGAAGTTCGTAAACAGAGCCTAAAATTGAACGTATAAACGGTATAAGTTTACAGAAGTATACAGTTTTAAGTATACAGAAAATACGTTGATTTTCTATGGAAAAAAATGTATGATTACAATCCATTGCTATGGTGTTACTTATACATTATTAATTAGTACATACATTTCAGTTACAATAAGTTCAAATGTATTACACAATTATATATAATCTTGAAGGAAAAATGCATTAAGGTTTAAGTAATTGTTTGTTCACATTTAAATAAACACTATTTTCTATTTAATTTTCTATCTCTTCATATAAGCATACGCCTATATGTCCGTAGTGTTTTTTCCCCCATTCATTATATCCAAAATATGATCGAATAAGTTCAAATATTTTAAACGTACCCTTACAAAGTTTTCTCATGTTCTGACACTCGACGAAAATACAATCCGAGAAACTATTTTAATAAAATTCTCGTTCACCTGTCGGCATATTCAATAAATGAGGTTCATAATTACATATCCAACGTCGATGTTATTGAAGGTTTGTAGAAAGAGATATATTTTTTAAGAAAAAACAATAAATAAACAATGACCTTTTAATCATATGACTATCCCAAAAAGAAAAACCGGCAGCGGATATCAATGAAAAAAGCTGTCCTTTAAACTTCACAGTACACTGTTAATAAAAAAAAAACCCTGAAATTTCAGGAGAAAAATTACTGATTTTAACGGAACTTTCCCGTAACGACTGAAAACGGTTTTTTTCCTTCTGAAAACGGGGTTTTCCTTCTAAAAACGGAAAATGTTTGTAAACCACGAGCGAAGAGATGAAAACGGAATTTTCCCGTTTTTAGAGCTGCCATACTTTTATTACCCTATCGTAGAATTGGCGATAATGCACTAAGAATACACACATAGAAACTCGAACATCAAGTACTTGTATTACCAGGCCCGTCAGTGGCCGAGTGGTTAGGGCATCAGCCTAGAGATTCAACCTTCTCAGGAGTTCGGGGGTTCGAATCCCACCTACTGCCAGTTATCCTATAAATCGGATCTATGCTGGAAATAGTAGAAAAATCCTCAATTCACGGATGGGCCCGAGTACACTGGAGCAGACGTGCTCGTTAAATCTGTGGAGTCCAAAGTCCCGACGGCGTTAGCGTACGATGTCGCTCGAAGTTCCGTTGGGTGTCCGCTGAGGTGTCGACCTCGTGACTTGACCAGGGTTATATATTACGAGGCGTTATTGGCTGCGTTAAAGCTCCTAAAGGAGGTAGAATTAGGCAGCCGGAAACGATTACCTCACCTTAGCTGTATTACCTGTACAAGGAAATGGCAAAACGGAAAATTTTAATAGCGGAGAAATAAGAAACGGAACTTAAGTAGAAACACGGAAAAATGCAAATGGAAAATTTTAACAACGGAGAAATAAGAAACGGAACTTCTGTAAATACACGGGAAAATACTTACCGAAACTGGAAAGTCCCGGCAACTCTGCTGCCGGTACTTTTCCCGTTAATTTCAGTAATTTTTTTTTACAGTGTAGGAATATCTTGGAGTTCAAAGCAAGGAGGAAGAAGACTTTGAAAGTCCGGGGGATTATTTATTTTAATAAAACTCTTGCTCAACTGTAAACAGCATTAATTTAAGAAGTTCGTAATTGCAAGGCCTACATTAATTTGAGTGAATATCTGTAAAAAAGAAATCGACAGTCGCAATCATTCTAAAATAAACCAAACCCCATACTTTTCTCAGTAGGCTTACCATTAAAGTTCAAAGCCAAGGAGGAAAAAGACTTTCCTTCCCCAAATGAAATCATTTGAATAACGCTCGTTTTGTATTTCAACACAAAGATTGGAATAGAAGAAAAAGAAATTTAGAAAGCCGCCGAGACTCAAGAACTCCAAATGCATGAAAAAATGCTGACACAAAAGACCCATTTTCCACAGACAAACAAGCTGCTTCTTCATTAGGAATTTAAATCTTTTGAAACTCGGCGACTGCGTGTATTCAATGGGGGGGAGGGGACCTACCACTTTGCTTGAATTTATTGAAAAGATTTTCCACGCATAGTTGAATATAGCAGATTTGAGGAACTTTATACTTTTTTAGTATAAATTGTCGACAGATTTCTTTTTTCTTGGATTTCGATTGATGTTGATGATGAAATCAAGACTTTTTGATTTAATGCACTTTTTAATACCAATTCATGACATTTGTGGAAATTAATACAACTGAAGACCATTCTCAAATTTAAAGTGCACATTTTGGTTTTTCAGACTATTCAGCTTTACAAGTGTTTCATTAAGTTATATCTAAGAGTATTGTCTTTGATGGTGTGTGAATAGTTTTTAATTACAGAAGTGTTTTAAAGGAACACATTTAACTAACATTTTTAAAAGAAGAAACAATTTTTGCGCAAAGGGCGTTTCACTTAATCGACCATGTAAATCTTAAAGGATCACAGGATCACAGAAGGTCACTTTGTATCACATATGAAAAGGAGTTGCATACAATGCAATTCATATGATCTTTATAATATTTTAGTTATGCGTTTACACATTTGTGATACACGGTTTAACAATGCATTTATTCCGGATTAGTTCATTATTTTAGTTAAAAATTTCTGAAAAGAACTTCCTTATCAAATAAGGGTACGAATATATTTACTTTTGATTCATCAAATGTGTTTAAGAGAAGAAAAAAATTAACTTTCTAAATAAAAACATGAACACAAACACTTTAAATATTGCCTTTTTTTAACATGAGAAAAACAATCAAATGGTTTCAGTTTTTTAAAACAGTAAGTATTTTTTGTTTGTGCTTGGTCAATGAACTCACAAATATATAAACAAACTGTTTTTTCAACAGAACTTCAGATTTTGCAATTTACTTGAATAACTAGCAATATAGTATTTATACTCATTACCAAATATAAATTATAATATATATTCCATTTTTTTGTGTTTTTAAGCATGGTACTTTTAACCGAATTCCAGCCCATGGCGTTCATTTAATTGTCATTTGTACTCAACGACAATAAAATATGTGTAGATGTTATGTGTGATTAAAATTACTCGTAATTCCTTTTTTTAATAATGTTAACATTCTACTAGTTTAAATTTAATTTCATTAAAAAAAACGTCTCACATCCACTTTTATTGAGATCGAAATGTTAAACCATGTTGTACTACTGTTACATTTTCATTAAACTATGCGTTGCAAAAAATTAAACTAATTGAAAAGCAATCATGAAAACATTTAATAAATATTAACACATTAAATACAGAAAACATGCAAAAAAATATCACAGTAATATTAGTTTTACAATCTCAAAGACTTAAAATGCCAGTACAACTAGAAATCCCAACCTCCCAAAAGGGGCAGGTGGTGAAAGAAAAAAAAAAAACTTACAAAAGTGTAAACACGAACATGAAATTGGCTTTGCAACAAAATAGTCTGAAAATTTTAAAACCGTCTTCTTAACACGGCACTAGAAATCACATTCTGGAACACGTCTGTGGAAAACCAAGCACGAGAGACCGCACACATCAGAAAGTTCTTTTTAAGTAGTCCATTGAATTGTCTTCACTTCACTTCAGACTTGGAGATCAAAACTTCCCGGCAACACACCACATAAAAGTCATGTGACGACAACCTTCGTCACAAACCACTTTGTAAAGCGTAGTAAAAATTTATTTCTGAATACATTGCATCACGGGCTTAATGGAATAAAATATGAACTTTGCCTATTTTTTGAAAATAAAATGTTACGTATTCCTTTCCAAGGGTACTTGCCAAAAACGTTTAAAATAGGAACTTTTATGAATGCTTTTGATTCTGAAATCAAAATAACTTTTACAAAACATAAAAATGCAAATTTTTGTCTTTTTCTGCTATTACTCGACGATAAAATGATTGTTTTTAAAATTTTATTGCACCTTTTGTATGCATGTTTAGTGAAGAAAAGGAATTATCTTCAATCAGAGTTGTAGGCACAACTGCTTTTTTTGTACTTGTGCACTTTATGTATCTCTTATGAATCGAACTAAAAGAAAACTTAATGTTGAGGAAACATGCTATTGAGTATAATTAATGTATAGACATTCGAAAAAAGCTCATATAAAAAGTTTGAAAGATAATTCTTTGATGACATACCTTTTTAACCAAAAAGTTATTCAGAATTCAGTGGTCAGAATTGAAAATATTGCAGATTGTCTTATAAAAGCAGGTGGTTGGAAGAGAACGTACTGATAGCGGGACGTACGAAATATCAAGTATAGGTATACGATTAAACAATTTAACACAAAATAAATTTTATACTCGAACCTTATAAAATAAAAAAATTAGTATTTTTTTTTATAAAATAAATTTAACTTTGATGGTTTTGTAGTAAAAGCGCATTGGTCACATTCTTCTTTGACTTTATTCATTTTTAAAACTTTTCTACGGATTACATAAATTTAAAAAAAGTAAGCCTTAAATATTTTTAGAATCCAAACCACATTATACAAAATGAATCCCCGTTATTTTATAATAAATATTCTAATTCTATAACAAAATGTATAAGTAAAATAAAAAAAAATCACATATAATTAAACGTACACAACAACTATATGCTAATTGAAAAATAATTTCAATTAGTTTTATTAACAAGCTTTTATTTAAATCATTGGTACAATACCGTCTGGTTCATTTAAAAATATCAAACACAAGTAAACGTTTTCAAATTTATTTACTCTTAAATGAAAAGAAAAATACACAATTTCTTTGCACTTAAATCCATTGAAAACCCAATCTTCCAATTGTCTCATCTGGTAATTTATTAAATACGTGATTTTAAAAAGAAGTCATATTGAATACGGGACAACACATGCGCTTTTAAATCGCTAAATCTTTTCACGCTCAAGTCCTCGGTCTCGGTAAATCACAAACAAATAAATACAATCCAATCGTCATGCTTGGCTTCTTTTTAGAATAAAACTGTCGTCTTCAGCTATTAAGATTCAAGAGAATGAATCTTGTTTATTGAACTTTTTTTTTATAAAATAGGGAAAACAAAAAGATAAAAGATAAATTTGAAACGAAAGGGAAGAAAACTGAAGTCAGATTCGAAAGAAAGCGGTTTTTGGAATCGCGCCATACTATTTTCGAATAAAAGAAATGTACACATATTTCCTTTTAAGACCTGCGAATAAAGAAAAATAGAGATATTTGTTTATTTTTTATGGCTTTAAAAATAATTTAGTTTTAAAGTAATTGTGAGCAACTGGGGGATTTGGTTGAGCGGATGTATACATGAAATCAAGCGAATTGTAATTTATGTAAAATATATATTTTCTATTGTGCATGATCCATTATTTTAAAATTAACTTGATACTTCGAGCTATAAAAAAATAGAAACTACCTTTCTATGATTATGTTTCCAAGCTACATCACAAAATGACTTGCTGTTTTTTGTTATCATGATCTGCTATTGAAAAGATCTGTTAAATTCAAAGTCATATCCGTACACTTTGATCCGCAAACTTTTTTAATTGATCTGCAATCTTTTTATTATCTGAGTTTTTTTTATTACTATTGAAAGAGGTCACGGATTGTTGAAAAAAAACTTATTGTAAAAGGTCTAGGACATTCTTTGATAACAGACAAGGGTAAAATTATAATTGATGGGTTTTAAATTGCTTCTCAACAGAAGTGTAAAGAATCGACTTATCTGGTGTCTTTTAGTAAACATTTTTTTTCGCTAGTAAGTAAAGTTTGATTACCGTGAAAGATGAGTTTTTTAACATTATTTTTTGCAGTAGATTCGCCATACCTAAAAATCAATGCATTGTTAAATTCAGTGCAGACTTAGTGAGCCTTTAATTAATATATGTTTATTTGCTGGCTTCCTCAATAATATTTTAAACATTGCCACAAATGTTGTCTTCAACAACTATTTAATTTTCACACAAAGGTATAAAATACACATTTTAATATTTTAAACTATTGGAATAAGTTAACAATACATTTATAATCGTGTATAGTGTAACAAAGAAAGACCACATCATTCTACAGATATTTTTTTATAAATTACTTTAACTCATAAAAATAGCCAACGTACTAGAGTTTCGATAGATGTCTCCTTATTTAATCTAAAATTCTTCTTTTTAACATGGTAAGTTCACAAAATTTTGTAAATTAATATAATAAGATGAATAAAATTTTATACAAATTTGTTACATTTATATTGAAATAGTATTTTAAAATGATGTTACCTAAATAACATGAATTTGTATTCATTAAACAATAATATTAATTTATAATTATAATAGATATACGCATTGTAGTCAAGAATCAAAGAACAAGGTACATAACATTGCATTTTTATTGGATTATTACAATTTTTGAAAACAAATACGCCTTTCAAAAATAGTTTGAACTTATTTTAATTGAAAGATATACTATTTTGTATACTAATACCTCAACTAAATAAATTAGCTTTCAAAATTTTCACCATGCAATTCTTTCTTGAATCAGTTTTTAATAATAAACATTTCGTACGAATATTCTAAACAATACTTATTTAAATTATTACTTATGATACAATACTTAATTTTGTCGATTAAATATATAAACTATTTTATCATAAAATGATTCTATACATCTCACCCATATCTAACCTCTGTCTATTAACCAAGGTGATACGTAGTAGATGGACATTTTTTACAGTGCTGACAGCAACTTTTCTGCTGAATATCTCGATATGACATTACCTTTTATCAGATATCCCTTTCCTTACCCAATTCATGTCCCTGATTTTTTTCTGTACGTCCTCTTCTGAAAAAGTAAGTTGACATCTGTCCTCAATAGAGTCTCTCCTGATTGGTGTAGATACCAGTAAAGTAGGTGTATCAAAGAAATGAACCGCATATTGTCTTATCCTGTTATTTGAAGCGACCTTTAGTACTGAACCTTACTTAAAAATAAAAGTAACAGGTTATTAAAAAAAACAAAGATAAAATAGATACTTTGTTTTTATATTGTTTTTTGCGAAAATAAATTAGGTTTGTTCTGTACATTGTAGTTGTAAAATATAATGGTAGCATAACAGTTTAGTCACATTGCGATGAGTTGCACGTTGCTGTTTAATTTATTAAATTTTGAAAAGAAAAATTGGAAATGGTGGTAAGATGTCAGTTGAACTTTTTTTAAAAAAATGTAACATTACATAAAGAACCGGGTAATCTTTACAACTTTGATATAGCGGCTGGTCTGATAAATTAGGGACTTTTGGCGAGCTTTAAAATTAAACTTAGAGTTGCTATATGAAGTGGAGTTCAATATAAAGTGGAATGTTTACCACATTTTTGCTTTTTCGTTGCTCGACAACGTGCGCAAATTGCCAAATTGAATCTGGCCATTATATCGTAGCTATTCCTATGTTTACTCTTTTATGAAAAATATAAATGGTTATATCTCAGCTGAAGATAATCTTTTGTTTTATTTGATTTTTTCCTAAAATTTTATATTTCGTTGTACGAACGCTTTGTATATGTGAGGTAATAGAACTCGTTGGCTTTTGATTTTAGATGTAAGCTAGATTGATTGGTAAATATACTTGTTGATGAATTAAAAAGTTTTACTACATCGAGTGCAATACAACTAAAATTCAAAAACAAATTTCATCGGGTTGTTTTAATGAAGATGTATTTTATACATTGATTAATTTATATTATCCTCTTTTGGGGCCCTATTTGTAAATACCAATATATCCTTCATAACCAAGCAAAAATGAAAATTTAAAAATTCGTTTCTCGGATAAGATTTACTGTACGGTCCCAATTGGCGCGATTTTTCGGATTGGGAGATAAATATTTTTTCTGGCAACCTGTCTGACTTCGGCTGAAGATTCGAATTCTATGACTTCGCACCGATAACGTTTTCCGGCAACCCTATCAGACCGTTGGTTGAGTTTTCATAAGAAATATTTCCATACGATCTTTCCTTTGAATCGTGGTTTTTAAAAAAAGTCGCCAAAATACGGACTTTTGGCGTGATTTTGAAAAGTTAGCCAAGGGGGACCGTACAGTAAATCTCTACCCGTTTCTCGGTTACAAATTAGTTATTTGGGACGATGGCGTTCATTTGTCTTATAATTTTATTTATTAAGACAACTTAAGTGTAGAGAAACAAATAGGCGTTAATTATTTTAGCTACTGTGCAAAAGTAAGACCCTATAATTTGCTTTTTATATTGACCAGTCCTGAACATTCAAATATCAGACTTGAAGGTTAAGCTACATTGGCCTGCAATCTTACGTCCATTATTTGTCAATATATGAACTATTAGAATTTTCCAATGTAATTAAAAATTATCTTTTCGAAATCATTATGTATTACCAAAAGAAGTTAATCAAACCACACATTTAAAACCAAAAGTATCACATTCATATGATAACTGTTTTTTATGTCTGCATGGTTTCGGTAAGGAATATCTTTTACTCATCGCCAAGACTCCCTATTCTTTGTGTACTATAGTATTTGGCTCTATGGCGAAGATGGCGCCAAGATAATGGAATGATGGTCTCCATCTTCTTTGGAATCAATTCTTAAGGGAGTTTGGGGGTGAAAGATTTCTTCCTTTCTTCGGGCGAGTTCTCCATCTGGTTGTCAGGGTGTGAGAAATATATCTACAAGTAGAGTGTTGTATAAAACGATTGTAGTGTCATGGGATGACTAGAATTGGATGTACAAAATATTATTTTTATTTTTATGCGAAAAGGTAAAAATGCAACTGGTGAGTTTCTTGCATCTGCAATTGAAATTTATACAATAATATTTTATCTTTTCTATTTGTAGCCTTACAATAGAATAAACATGCTCATGCTCTTGGTTTTATTGGTACATCTGGTAAACACAAAAGGATCACCGACCGGTCAAACATTCAAGTTTCCAGAAACTAATGACAACCCTGAATTTGTGCAGCAAAATTACTTTGGATCACCATCTGAAAATCACAGAGCGAACATTTTCAAAGACTTGAAGCTGAATTCTCAGAATAACAACGAGCCTGAAGTCGACGAAAGTTTAAAAACCAAAGATTCAGCTGCAGATGACGAAATAAGCAATATTTTCAAGACGAGGCTTGACTATCCAGAAACCTTAAATAGAGCCGCTAGAAGCTTGACTGATGGTCAGGTGAATGGTCGAGCAGAAACTCGTAGTGCCGAAAATAGTAATATCAATATCGGGTATAGAAAAGCTTTGAAATACGGCGGCGGTGATCAAAGGAGAAACATTCCTAAGACAAGAAGGTAAATTTATGACTGAAGTTATCTTTTAAACATTAATTCTGTTTTTTTTAATTGTCCCCACCCATTTTTCTTTTTCCAAAATATTTTAATAACCTAGTAAACTCGGGACATATATTGTTCTGTGGGATCGGCCACTTTAAAAATTATAAAAAGAGGCATAGTAGTAAATATATAATTAAAAGATTTGTATCCATCAATTGATACATATACGGAAGTGTAACTAATATATAAATATATTCCATTCCGTTCATTGGAAAATGTGTCCAATTGAATTTACGATTATCAAAAGTCGCCACTAACCAAATTGCAACCCATTTAATAGTTATATATTAGAAAATTTGAGATTTGAAACTATACCCTTAAAAAAATTAAACTGGTTTTAGTGATGAAAGACATTTACCATAAATTTAAAAAGGTTTGAGGAAATGCAATTTTGAAATAATGATGTAGTATTTGGATTAAAATTTTTTCGTTGGTTTATCAAGAAGAGCATTAAAATATGCAGCTGCAAAACATCTTTTTCTACATTATTTTATCATAAGCTTATTTATAGTTTTGAAAAAAAAATATTTTCAGCAATATTGTATGTTAGACTTTATAAAATAATAATTCGTAAAGCTTAGTAAAGTGTTTTAGTGGCAGTGTTAATAAAACAAAATTATAATATTTAATGATTTTACAAAATTATAATAATTTGTTTTGCAGATCATATTCGATGAGAAATCGAAAAGCTGGCAAAAATCCATCTGCAGCTAGCAATACACGAAAATACAAAGCACGGCCCAAGAATATCCACAGGAGGGTTGTAGATGGGGATCATCTTGTAAAAACAAATCAAATAATCAATGAAATATTAGATATGATAGAGATCAACGAAGAACCAGCTGCGCACTCGAACTACTCTAAGAATTTTATCCTAGAGCAAAAACCCAGCAACTTATTACATACTTTTGGAAATGATTCTACATTTTTAACTGAAATGTCTACCAGTTCCCAAACGTCAGAACTAACTTCATCGGTCATCAAAACAAGAGATTTTGGCGAGGAGAAAAACACCAAAAGCAAATATCTGAAGCAAAAAATCCGCAACGTATCACGTTCTATTGCAAATGTTTCAGAGTCTGTAAATAAAATGTCTTATAGTACCCAAACACCAGAATCGACTACATCGGTCATCAAAACAAAATATTTAGATGCCGAGAACAATACCAAAAGCAGAACGACCACATCGGATACTTTACAGCCAACAACCGAAAACAGTATTTTCAACAATTTTAAAAGTAGTTTTTTCGATGCATTGATGAAGGAAGTTGCCTCTGTTCAAGACTTCGACAAAACACCCAAAGTTCAGAAGGATGTAACAGGATTTCAGAGTGCACCACCAATGACCACAAACAATCTCCTTGATGAACGTGATGAAAGACAAGCTTCGCCTTACAAGGCATATATCGATAAATTTCAGGAGATAATTTTTGGCCTTATCAAAAAATATGAGGATCTAATAAATGCACAACAAAATCTGACCAATGAAAAAAAGGCTTTAGCTATCAACTACATGAAAGCTCTGCTTCGCGCTCTTGTGTCCAAGCACAAGTATGAACTGGTCAAAGAAATTCACAAAATGATTGCAAAAAAATCCTAAATAGACGCTTCAAATAATTAGGGAATGGTTTCCCAAAAGAACTGGATTTCACTTTGCAGATACATATTTTTTTGAATCACAAATTCTATATAAATGCTACTAATTTTTGGTAACATATTAATTCGTCAATGTTTATTATTTCAATTCAATTTAAAGCTTCAATAAAATTTATTCATGTAAAAGAAAATGCGTTATTTCATTGTTAATTTAAACCTAGATTTCATGAGCATAAATAGTGTTTCTCCGCGGCGCAAAGGCCTGCCGTGCCTATTTCAGCTTACATGACCTAGGGCTCTGGAGCGCTAGACATATGTCCCGGTAAGGTGGTCAGCCTCACGCGGAACCCCCGGTGTTTAGTTCCTGAGCATGCTCGGTTCCCATTTATCGACCCACTTAAGGGGTGAAAGGATGGGTCAACCTCTTCCAATCCGGGATTCAATCCCCGGACCTGTAGCGTGGCAATGCGAATCACTTCCACTAAGCCACTGGGCATTCATAATACAGTGTAGCTGATAATAATGATTCATATAAACAGTGTAGCAGAGCTAATACTTTTACAGGTTTCAAATATGACAATTTTTTCTGAGGTAAACTTTTATTTAACAAACATTGTAATGCATAAATAATTATTTTTTAAAATGCAAATAATCACAAATCAAGGTTAACATTTTATGAATTGCTTTAAATCAAGATCAAAAGTAGAAAAAGTACTTTTTACTTTGAATTACTTAATCTGAAGTAAAAACTTAATGTAAAGTAATAAAAGTATTGCGATGGGTTCAAAAATACGAAACGGAGATTTTCTGTTTTTCTCACTTTTTTGAGGGTGCTGTTTGTAAGAAAGTGGGTTTTGAACATTGGTCCATCTGTCAAACTATCTGTTTGAAACCATACTCTGATTCTAACTAAAAAAGCTACGGACCTCGAAATTAGGGCACGAGTTCTTAGTACCTACCGGACGTGAAAAAAGCTTTTTGAGAAAATCACCCATGGCTGCCATATAACTTTTAAGGTTTAAAGTTTTTGAAATTATTTGATAGGTTATATAGTTTCCCCTTAATGTGTGCTGATAGTTTTGAGTTGAAATCCATATAGTATTACACACCTCTAATTTTATAAAAGATGGACATAAATACAACATTTCAAAAATTTACCTTGACAACTTAAATGCAAATTATAATCCAAACTTAATAACTTTGCTACAACACAGGATACTGAGTTTATATTGAATGTTTCTGTTTGTGAAGGCCTAAAAGACCATTTTTATGGCTACAATGTTTAAAACTTGATTTATAATAAAAACTTAAATATATTTACTTAAGTTACAGTATTGTATGTGTTCATTTTTTTCTTGAAAGTTTTTAATAAAGGTTTTAATAGGAAAAAAGCACAATGTTCAACCTTTTATTAAACTTCACCACATTTTTCAATTGTAAAACATCATTGAAAATAATTCAACAACTTTTTAACTACTTCTTCTTACACGCTTTAAACCACTATTTTAATTCATGAAACTTTCCAAACTTTAAAACACTGCTACCCCACAGGGATACTAAGTGCGTTTTAACGTTTTTCTGATCGCAAATCCCAAATGACCATTCCTCTGTCTGTGACGCCCTACACTCGTTTTCCGATCAAAGTACAAATGGATTTACTTCTGTAAAAGCATTAAGGGTGGTGTGGGGGAGGGGCTTATAATTCGTCCGACTGGTAATATACAGAAGCTTGCTGGTGGCAGTCATAAGAGAAAAAAAATCGCGAAAAATAACATCTATTTGCTTTTATCTTTTCTTACCGCCAGGAAAAAACCCGGAGAAATAGAAGATGAATATCGAGAAGTTTTGCCCTTTTTTTCATCATTTCGAAGATCACCAAGCGTAGCGTTTGTTTCCTGGAGCCTTGCCAGAGTGTTAAATTGTGATGAGGCCACGGATATTTTTTCGTTGGCGTTTCACTAGCTTCAGAAGTGGATAAAATATTGTTGGTTTTTAATACAGTTTGAGGCATCGACTTGTCGCTTTTCGGGTCTTAAAATGACCGAATTTTTGGGTAGGTTCTTTATAAGTGTAGCATTTGAAGCTGTTGTTGAGTTTGTATTGCTTTTGAGTCAAATATATTTTTGTTTTAATGCCTGTGGATTACATTGCTATGTGCTTTGATGCCAGATAAAGTTTAAACAAATTCTAATAAATGAGTCAAGTAGTACAGTGATACATTTTTTCTTTGTCAGAGGATAAACCGACAGTAGATGCAATATTTTTTTAAAAAAATAAACACAAATGTAATTTTTCAAGAGAACTAAATTTGAAGTTTAGTCTACTTAACTCTTTTTTAAGTAAAAAAAGGGTTCTAAAAACACGTTATTTATGTTGAAATCATTTGTGCTTAATTAAAAGTATTAAGTACCGTCAAAGCTGGTATATTTGGCCATGGAGGGTAACTTTGGTCGGAAAAAGACGCGTCGGAAAAAGATTTGTTTCTTAATTTCTCTTCATATAATGATCCCATCTTAAATCGTTTGAAATTTTTGAAAAGGTGGAAACATTGCCTTTCATTTCATGTAAAAAATCTCATTCTAATTCCGGCAATACTACAAATGACGTTTTAATTCTTACGAGCATTCAATGACAAAAATCTATTTCTTCCAACTTTTGTCTTTAACACCTAAAAAATATTGAAAATAGCTAATTACTATTTAATTTGATAACACAGCCTGTAAGGATGTTAAAAAGTATGTTTCTTATATATTTCATGCTTGGACTAAAGTTACCCGCTCGAATCCTAACCGTAACCTATTTTTTTAAACTAACACCAATTTTTTTTAATTTATAAAATTTAACCACAGTTCTTGGAAATAATTACTAAAAGTACAATACTTAGAATGCATAATGATTTTAAGTGTTTCAATCGTTTTGTACCAATTCAATGTTTTTGGACCAAAGTTACCCGCACTGACGGTACCCAAAAACTTATGAAAATATCATATGTACATATAATAAATGTATATATAAAATCTGTTTTAGACCCTTTTTCAAGCTATTTACAAAAAATATTTATACAAATCTCATTTTATATAAAAAAAACCCTTTTTTATGTGCTTAGTCCCCTTAAAGTAAAACAATGGATAATTATTGTTATAGACTTTGCTAGATGAAAAAAAAAATACTAATAGAAAATTTAAACTCTTCAGGAATGGCCATGCCAACGTAATATTTTATTAGTTTATAAATATATGGAGAACGAATTTATAAGGTAAATAGAGAATGAAAGAATTAGTTCATAATATAAACCTTAGTTTAATGAAATAATGATTAAGTTCAGGAAAAGTGCTAAGTTTTACAACAAAACTCTTTAATAAAAGCATTAACTGTCTGGCTGTCATTACTATAATATATATTTGTTTAGTTTGTAAGAAATAACAGTTTCTCTTCACATTTCCTTTTTTCCGTTTTGAAACTTATGGTGCTCCAGCTGTTCTTCTTAAACGAAACCGACAGAGCAATCATACCTGGGACTTGTAACCCGAATTTTCTATTAAATACGCTGCTTTAGATCATTTTACTTCGATTTATACTAATCTCATTATAAATGGGGAAATATTATGATCGACTTTACTAGATAAAAAACATTTGATAGTAGGCCTTATTAACTATTACGGTATGACCATGCCAACAAGGCATTTTATCAGTTTCAATTGGTTCTAGTGGTTCAATATTGGTCGTGATAATAAGGTTTATATTGATTGAAGGGATGGATCAATAAATTAAACCCTAGTAGAATGTTTAATGTTACAGTGCAGGAAAAAGGGCTAGTTAATAACAACATTTTACTCTAAAAATTGAATTTAGTCAAATCTCACAACAATACAGAATACTTTTAAAAAATCTATTACTGAATGTCAATAAGTAGGATATATATTTTATAATATTTGTTTGTAAAATACACTTTTCATCATTTGCTTGAAATAAACCAAATGTTCTTAAACGAAACCTGGGACTTGTAACTCGAATCCTCTATTGGACAACTTTTTGCGATAACTTTCTACTTCTCACGCTCATTTGTATTATGGCAGTAGTGTATTCCCACTTACCAATTGCAATTGTGGGAAGTGGCAAGTAAGAAATTAAAAGATCCGCTAGGGAAAAGACGTGCCGAGAATTCTTCGTGGACCACGTGAAATTCGATATTTTTTAACTTCCAAGAACTTCGAACAGAACTGTGTTAGGAAATTCTATCTGTGAATATACAGGGTATTTGTATCGCTACTAATTCCACCTTATTAATTTAAATATTATTAGAAGAAGGAGAATAATGACTCTTGGATTTATTTTCACGTAAAGAACAATAGCATCTTAGGTAAAATATATTGTGAAAGGAAAAAATAAAATCGTATTTATAGAAAACCATTAAGCCATTCTTCGCAATCCTTTTCAATTCATAAATTTTCTTTTCTCAACATCATTTTATAACATTTGATTCTAATTCATAACGTTTTAGGCAATGATTTATTTAGAAAACGCGCATGTGGTCTTATATACATATTAAAATGAACTTTTCATTCACCTAGAATCTATATACATAAAAGGCAACTTCCGTTTGTTTGTTTGTTTGTTTGTTTGTTTGTTTGTTTGTTTGTATAAGACACGAGATCTAAAGAACCACGCAACAGATCGTTACGAAATTTGGCACAAAAATTCATCTCATCTCCGGAACAAACATAGGCTAAGAATTTTTCGAATCAGACCATTCCTTCTATCGTTTTCGAACGTTTTTATTCGAATTTTCTGAAAAACTACACCACTTTGGCTCAAATCCGATCTTTTTTTACTTTCCTGATGCCATCGGCTGAAAAAATTAAATAAAACTTTTAACGAAAACATTTAAAATTGAAAATGTTTATTTTATTCTGTTGCCATTACCTTCAGAAACTAATTTCATTATTTGAAAAATAATTGGCATGTTTCAAGTGACGTAATTCCGCCAGTCTCCATTCCCGGATTTTATTGTGGGTTTATTTGATGTGATTTTTTCATTGATTTTTCTGTTGACTGCATGTATGCGTATTAAGCAATAAATGTATAGTTAAGCTATTACTGAACTATGATGGTTAATAAAGGCCATCGCACTAGAGCTGCATATTAGTGTTTTATGTATTTATTTTTTCGCCAAATACGTTGCCAAACTCGCCAAATTATTAACTAAAACTCGCCAAATTGACAATTTCTTTTATAAATAATTTATAATCTGGTCGGTTGTTCGAAGGTCATTGTGTTAGAGCTGTATAATGGGTGTGTTTGTAGCTATATATATTTTCTTGCCAAATTATTTCCCAAAACGCGCCAAATGAGCTAAAAGGTTTTATGTATTTATGAGGGAATTGTAATTACATTTATGAGTACATTTTATAGCGTATTTTTCATTTTGGAATTTTAAGGCAATGAAACGGGATTTTATACTTTATAACGAGCGGGAACAATAACAAGTTTATGATCCTATAACAGGTTATATGGTACACATATTTGGAACGATTTGATAATTTTTAATCCGTGCGAAGAACGGGTATAAATTTGCTAGCGTTATTATTGTATTTATTTTTATTCAATTATTATTGTATTTATTTTCATTCAAATATTGTACATATCTGCATTGATTTAGTACTGTATACATATGCATTGAATTCTTAATTGTTCAGCATTTGTATTGAATTATGGTAGAAATTTGTACTGCTTATATTGTATTTATATCTACAAAGTGTCCAAAAAAGTTACTTAATTTATTATAGAACTCCCTTGAATTGCGTTAAAATAAATGTTTGAGACCCTTTTAAGATTTAGCTGTTTTTCCATTTTTAATTCTTACTGATTATTTTTTACTTTAATATGTATTCTTTTTAATTTGAGCTTCTTATCAAAGGTATTTTTGAAATTAATATTAATCATTACTATATCCAAGTTGGGTTATTAAATGGAAAATTTCTGGGTAATCTTCATATCTTATGTAACTAAAATGAAAGAAAAAAATAGTTAAATTGACTGTTAAATTATTTTTCCACCTCTACCCGTGCAACGTCGGGTATAACAGCTAGTACATATAATATAACACCCCTTTCAAATTTATTCAAGTTACCATCTAATCAAGATTCCATTGTCATTATAACTTCAATGTTTATCTACGGACAATAATTGAATCAAACTTTATTAAAAATATTATTACCTTATTTAAAGATAAATAAATAGTTTTAAAATCCAAACATCGGGTACCGACATCAGAATTCTACAATGTTTACTTTTTTATTTCTTTTGTGTATTTTATTTTACAAATATCAGTTAAGAATGTTTACATTAAAAATTATACAATTCACGTACTATTTCTATGATATATAGCAAACTAAAAGAGGTAGAATTAGGATTTGAAACTTGATATATTCTATAAATGAAAAACCTTACAATAATATGCTGTTTGGTCGTTATTCTGCAAAAATCTAATTAACAATTGGCCATCTAAATTATTTTTTTATTCATGTAGTTAAAATAAACTACAAATCGTTCATACCATAAAACATATTATAAATATTCGCATAATGATTGGCATCTGGCATGTTGGATTAGAAAACACTAAGTAATTTAATATTGTAGATATTTATATTGTACATATTAAATATTAGTGACTACTAACTTAACACTTAATGAGAACTTGTACACATCTGGTGTGAGTCGATCATCGATTTTAACAATATCATAGCCAAAAACATCTAAATAGTGAGGTAAATATTTGAATATTTACTGTCCATCAAGAACGATGAAATTACGTGTAATATAATAAATCACTAAGTATTCAATTACATTATATAACACTAAACAATAAGTATATGTTTATTTATTTGTAGAAATTAATTTTGGTTGACTTAAACTTTTTACAATGAAAGACAAAGACCCAAAGAAAGAAGTTGATAGTCAAAATTCTACAAATGTTTTTTTAAAAAAACCAAAACGAATTTGGAAAAAATCCATACAAACTCGGTTCTTGCATATTGAATAAATAAAAGTGTCAAATTACTTTTCAATTGGAAAATTTATAACGCACTGTTATTCCACAACAAATAACACGATTCTCGGAACACATATTCAATGGATCATTATATGAAAATAATACTCTAGGCTATTTTTTGGGAGTATGAAAATATGGATCACGGAAAGAATTGTTAAAGAAACTTTTTCTCTCGTTACGAATCTAGAAGTGTTTTTTTTTTCTTTTTCTACACAAATCACAATCCCGTGCTTTCGAACTAGGTAGAACAAATGTGTCTCTTTGAAAGAGTAGTTATTTTTAAAATGTATTTAACAAAATAAAAATAGAACCAAAATTTTTGTTTTTAATGAAAGAAGTATTTGCTAGAAGAAAAGTTCAATTGCTGAAAGAAAAAAAAACCTAATTAGTTTTATCGAATATTTAGTAAGGTTAGATTTAAAATTTGATCCCCATAAATCTATGTTTCTGTATGTATTTTATTATTTGGATTCTTATTCAATAAATGTAATCTAAAATTCAAAAATAAAATTAATAAGGCTAGTTAAAAAAATTTTTCGGATATGGAGGGAAATGCAGGGCAAAAGCGTTGCTTTTGATTTTTGGTTTGGTTAATTAATGTTGCACTATAAACACTATACCTATTGAACAATACATTACTTTACTTCAACAATACTTTACTAAAGTTATTTAACTTATTTTTGAATTTTATATTACATTTATTGAATAAGAATCCAAATGATGAAATACGTACAGATATATAGATTCATCGAATTTAAATTCTTAATCTGCCCTTACTAAATATTCTATAGAAATAACTATAGTGCAATGTGTATAATTATAAAAATTCTAAATTCGAAAATAAAATTTGATCGTTAGGGGTAGGAACCAAGATCATACACTGCTCAAAACAATTAGGGGAGAGCATGGTTTAAACCCTCTCTTCCCAATAATTCCATTTGGAATCATCAACTTGCAATTTTTTTCTCCCTAAGTTAAGCTTGCACTTATTTATCGCTAGACGAATGAATCATGCCTTTTGAATAAGTAATTAATGTTTGTTTTATATAAATGAAAATATGAAAAACATGGTAAAATAAAATTCACTCTGAAACAAATTTTATGAAATAAATTGACCTTCACGCTTGTAATCATAGATGTTTAAAAATTGATTTTTCCTTTTTTAACAAACAAAGTTTTGAAATCACTATTGTTATAATTTATTCAAAAGTTATGATTAAATTTTCCCCCCTTAAATTTTAGTTAAAAATTAAGATTTTTTCCCTGATTTTTTCCATTTCATTCTGGATGCATAATGAATCTATGTAACAAATTTTAGATTTTTAGAGTAAAAAATAAAATGTTGGAACTGTAAACGTTAACAAAAGTACTCAGAGTGTTCCCCTAATTATTTTGAGCACTGTAGAAGAAGAAAGCGCTAGAAAACGTGCAATAGAAATAAGAAAAAAGGTAGGTGGTTGTAAAGTAAGTGTTAGTGTATTTTTCGAATAAAGCAGATCAACCAAATCGATGTTTTAACAAAATGATGTTCTTATTCATAACAGCAAACTTATCTTAATTTTAAAGTTGGGGGAGAAACATTACTGCTTGTTGAATTAAAAAAAAACAAAAAAAATACTGTTTGTAAACTACATGTTGTTTTGGAAATAAATTAATTTTGATATTTTTAAAGTTATGACTTTATATAAATAGATCAATAATTATCTATACAGATTTAGTTTTTTTTGAGTTCCAGTGCTCATATTCCTTACATTTGACCATAAAATATGAAATACTCTTACATACTAAACTAAACTCTTCGGCGCAATAGCCCATTGGTGGGCCATGTCCTGCCGTGCCCATTTAAGCTTTCGTGACCTAGGGCTCTGGGGTTCTAGGCATATGTCCCGGTCATCCTCACGCGGAACCCCCAGTGTTTAGTTCCCAAGCATGCTTGGTACCCATTTTATCTACCCACTTAAGGGATGAAAGGATGGGTCAACCTCGCCCAATCGGAGATACGATCCCCGGACCTGTGGCGTGGCAATGCGAAGCACTACCACTAAGCCACTGGACCTCACTCTTACACACAGTACACACAATTAGGACTTTTTTTATATTAAAAAACAGGTAAAAGAAAACAATTGTGGTTTGCATTTCTCATTCGAACTTTAGTATCGTATGCGCAACATCCCCTTTAACAGTTACAATTTCTTGTGTTTCCAAAATCACAGATGACTGAGAAAACGGGGAAAAAAGTAGCGAAACGAGCAATTTTATTTATTGTTTGTTCCTATTTCGAGGAAGAAATATTTTATAGAAGTTTTGTATGAGATGGTTTGCCTGCCCGAATATTAAAAAATATTACAAAAAATCGAAGTGGGCCAGCGAATCAAAATAAAATTTTCAATATTTTTGTTCGTATATTATGGTAAAGGAAAGTTGGGAACGCGAAAATGGATTTTCTCTGCGCTTTCAAAGTGAAATGTTCTGAAGGTTTGAGGAAGAAAATAACATATATTTCTTTGCATGCGTTACTATATAAGAAAGTTGTCGGTCAAGAAAGCAGGAAAGTTGTAGCCAGTAATTATGTTCAGAAAATCTCGGTTCTTCAATTTTTATCAACCTCCAAAAGTTAATTTTTAAACTGAATTCTTAGTAGTTTGAGATATACAAAACCAACAAAATAAGCAAAGATATAAGTTATTGATTTTTTTTATATAACTCAAACTTCTTACAAATAGTTGAAAATTATACAATACAATTGTATGAAATGTAATTTTTTTATTGAAAGAAACTGTTATGTAGGCAGCATAATTAAGTTATGCCTGAATTATGTTAAATTATATTACAAGAGTATCATAATACTATTATTATTATTGGAAGACAGATGATTATATAACTTAAGGAGGGATAATTGTAAAAAAAAACAAAAAAACATTTGATCTCGGAAAATACTTCAGTTTTACGTGCGTTATAAAAGAAAAAAAAATCAAATGTCATCTAAATGAAAAGAAAATTCAATTTAAATTGGAAATAAAAGCTTTGAAACAATCAAAAAGATGTGTATTACCATCATGTTGTGCAACTCAAATTAAGAAGTATGACTTCGTTAAGTATTTAATAATAAAAAGTAACGTGTCCTTTATTGTTAAATTGAGCTTTTTGTTTTATTATTGTTTTTTACTTAAGTGATGAAAACTGATGTATTTAATGATTCATAATTTTGATGGGTAAGCCTTAAAAAACAACTTAAGTGAAGGGGGTAGGGGTAGGGGCAGGTACATATATATTCCGGCTTGTGTGCTTGATCAGAGACCCGCTTATATAAGCCTCCGTCAAGTAAGCCAGACACTGAAAGAATTTTTACTGTCACAGAGAAAGGAAAGTACACCCAGGGCGAAGGCGGGAATCGAACCAGACTGCTAGCGTAATGGTCCAAACCATTCGCCCATCCGGGCCCCATCATAAGTGAAATACGAGGGTTTTTTTTTTACAACATCCGATGGTCTGTATAGAAAAGACGGGTCAATAGGCAAAAAATATTTTATTACCAAAAGTAATGTACAAAACAGCTTATAAATCTACATTTATGTTGCACTGTTCCCTTCTGCCTGCTAAAAACGAATAACATCTCACAATTCTCACTTGGCGGCTACATTTTATGAAGAGGATATTTCAAAGCTTGTTCACGGATATGACAAATGCCTCAATCGTCAAGGTGATTATGTAGTAAAATAAACTGTATTGTAACTTACTTATGTAACTAAAAAAAATTTTGTATATTGACCCGTCTTTTGTTTACAGAGCTTCGGAGGTTGAAAAAAACCCCACGTATATCGTTGAAAACTCACATTATCTAAAGTATAATTAAGATATATGTTCATCGGAGACTTTGTCCAATTGAAGTTACGATTGCAACTACTCCCTTCAAATCATATCAACGGCAAACTTTTAATCAACTTGGATATACATTTGTTTTAAAATTTATAGTTGTGTAATCTTAAAGACAATGAAATTAAATGTACTAAAAACATGTTTTGCTAATGTAATAAATAAACAATAATCGTAAAATAACTTGAACAAAAAAAACAGCCAATCTTTCATAGGGACGGTGCGTCTAAAACAACTTTAATGGTGCAACTGGAAATGCGTTTTGAGCATTTGAATTCGGATTTAGATTTTTTTTTTCTTTCAAAGAATTTTTTTTATAGGGAAAGAGAGAATTTCTGTAAACTTAGTTCTCGTGCGGTAGTCCTTTGGTTTATTTGGTGGTACCTGATCACGTATAGACATACTGTGGCAAGTTGCAGTCTTCTTTGAGATTCTTGTACAAAAATATGGTTATGGAATTATTTGAAATTTGAAGAAATGGAAAAAGTTTATTGCATTACGGGATTGATTGAAATGTTCTTTAAATTGAAGAATGAGAAAAGGATTTACCACATTTGCGAATAATAAATCATGGCAAGTGTTTGAAATAAAGCCTATACAAACATCCTAAAACCTTTTTTTTTCATTTATCGTGTTTTTATGTTACATATTTTAATACTAGACATTAATTTTGGTTGACTTTGTTAGCAAATAAACTATTTACAATGAAATACAAATACCCAAAGAAAGAAGTTGATAGTCAAAATTCTACAAATGTTTTTTTTAAAAAACCAAAACGAATTTGGAAAAATCTAATAATCGAACGGATAAACTAGTTTCTTCAACTCATTTCCAAATCATCGGTAATTTGAGATTTTTTTGAATGACTATTTATTATGCCAATGTTTCAACGTTTTAAAGTCTGTCTTCTCTAGAAACATTAAAACCTTGGATTACAAGCTCTAGAAAGTTTGAAAAAAGCATAACCACAAGAAAACTTGTCAACTTTATGACTAGTCTTAAATTTTCAATCAACTTTTATGATCCAAGGGTTTTACGACTTGTGCACTAAAACTCCGTGTTTATTTGAAATTGGCAATTTTGACGAATCGAAATGTTGTTTTATAGGAGTCTAGCAAATTAAACAAGAGTTGTAAGGTTTTTTTGTGCTGCAAATGCTTAAGCATTAAATACAGCTTAATTCAACATAAAAGTACGTAAATAGCTTTTTTACACAAACTATCGATATGTATTTAAGTTAAAAGGACTCTTATTATCATTATAACGCTTTAATATTAAGCGTTTTGTTTGAAATAACACTCCAAATTCATGAGGGTAATCATTAATTAATGGGGAAAATGGAAGTAAATGTTTAAATAATTATTTCATAAAGCCCATTGTTTACACACAAATCTATATATATAACAAGTAGGTTTGTAACAGAATCTGTCACTTAACCCGCTTCCACACATTTGTGTTTAACAGGAATAAACGCGCCAAACACAACATTAATTCTATATTAAACATTTACACGCCCAAATTTGGATAGTTTTATTTATTTTATTTCGAAAATTTAATAAGTATTACTTATCGTTTGCAAAAATTAATTTATATTTCATAGAATAAATATGTAATATTCCTCGCACATTCCTGCACATTTTTATGCCAAGTTAGAATTTTCTATGTATCTTTCTTCATACATATAAAATGAACCATCAAAAGAACTCTATTGTGATATTACAACAATCCAAACTGAATTATATCACATAAATATATATATTTTTTTCAAATAAAGTTTCTCGTACGTTTAACGAAATGGCAACAGTGAAAATATTGAATAAAAATGGAATTTGCATGTTATTTCAATGTAGATAAAATTTTTAGTTATTTAAATTTTAAATAAACTTCTTAAAATTTTTTAATGAAATTTGGAATGTAGCCTAATCTGATTTTTTGCTTCAAAATGACGTATTCCACTTGTCTGTGGGACTTGTGGATGGCAAAAGTGAAATATTGAATAAAAATGGAATTTGCATGTTATTTCAATGTAGATTAAATTTTTAGTTATTTAAATTTTAAATAAACTTCTAATTTAAATTTTTTAATGAAATTTGGAATGTAGCCTAATCTGATTTTTTGCTTCAAAATGACGTATCCCACTTGTCTGTGAGACTTGTGGTTCTTTCTGTGAAAGTGGGTGACGGACGGACAGACAGACGGACTGAACGATTATAAAACCTTCCACTTTTTACGTTATAAACGTAGTGTGGAAGCTAAAAGGCAAAGTCCTGACTCACTCATTCACTGACTGATCTATTCACGTATTAACGCCCAGCCCAAACTCTACTGGAGGTAGAGCTACCAAATTTTAGGAAAATAATATTTTTATATCGTAGGTGTCATTTAAGAAGCGATTTTTTTTTAAAATTCGAATCCAAACGGGTGTAGGAGTGCAAAACGTGAGCCGAATTCTCCATAGGAATAGCATTATGCATTGTGTTTTTATTCAATTTTTCTATTTTTAATTTGAAATAAGAAATTCACCGCGAGGAAAATTAAGTGAAAGAAATGAAGAGTACAGGGGAAGAACCACTTTATTTTTTAGGAGGGGTTCCATAATTGTATCTGCTTGGCGGACATTGGCGACAGGAAATTGGTTTTTCTCTTTCTTCTTCGCTTGGTCCAAGCGTCGCAAGCGTGAAATGAATGAGTGAGTGAGGAGATGAGTGATTGAAATGAGTGAGTGAGTAAAATGAGTGAGTGAGTAAAATGAGTGAGTGAGTGAAATGAGTGAGTGAGTAAAATGAGTGAGTGAGTAAAATGAGTGAGTGAGTGAAATGAGTGGGTGAGTGAAATGAGTGAGTGAGTGAAATGAGTAAGTGAGTGACTCACTCACTCACTCACTCACTCATTTCAATCACTCACTCATTTCCTCACTCACTCATTTCCTCACTCACTCATTTCACTAATTCACTCCTTTCACTCACTCACTTCACTCACTCACTCATTTCACTCATTCACTCATTTCACTCGCTCACTCATTTCACGCACTCACTCACTCACTCATTCACTCATTTCACTCACTCATTTCCTCACTCACTCATTTCACTCACTCATTCAGTAGCCTGGTAGCCAGTATATTGATTGGCGATATTTGGTGATCTAGAAAATTTAACGTTGGGTTTCTATATTTAACAAGTTGTATCGAAAGTTGTATACAAGTTGTATACAAACAGAAACAAAAGTTCAGCTATAATATGGTAGCCAGTATTTTTATTTAAATCCTTATTTTATTTATTGATTATTTTTTGAAATTGTATACTGGACCAAGCTTTTCTTTGTTTATGAAACTGTCGATTTAATACAGCTATGATATAAAGGCCGATTGACTTTTGGAATTGGCGCCTTTTGGCGAAGTTGAAATTTAAGGTAGGGTAGCTATACCCATCCAGTTGTATATGTTAGGGTTAGTTTGAATTATCGTCGAACTAGAGCTACCCATGAGTGCTATTGGCCATAGTTAAGTGACGAGCCTGTTATTTGTCTATGGTGTTTGTGTCGTCTCTTTCTTTGTGTGTCTCTTGTGCCTGTGTCATTTCTGGGGTTGAGTACAATAGACCTGAGGTCGCAGTGCTCGGCGAACTTGCCCCCCACCAAGAAAGTCATAAGTCATAAGTGACGAGCCGACACCCGAGTTGGCACCCAACGCAAATTTTAAGGACGTGATCGTACGGAGAGTTGGGACTTTGAAGGATATTTAACGTAAACTCCCTCCGCACAGGGTGTTATTCTTCGGCATTTTTTGGCTGTACGCTTTTAGGTCGGCAGATATTTAGGCAATGCCCGGACCTGAACCTGGGACCTCTCGCATGCAAGGCGAACACTGGGGCCTAAGAGAAAGCCCTCTAACTCATGGAAGGGCCTGGGTACAATCGGACATGGAGAATCATAGGATGCAACAATTGGTATAAAATAAAAGTTTACGTAAAAAAATTACTGTTAGGAAGGGTCTACCCGTGCAACGCCGGGTTTATAAAGCTAGTAGTATATATTGGAGTTTTTATGACATTTAGGTTTAACAATAACATAAAAAAAACCGGTGAGAAAACTGTGTCAAACTTTGGATGTAAATATTCAATTTATATAACACAAAAAAAACTGATAGCATTATTTATTAAATTCTTCATTTGTTAAGAGTTTAACATTTATGTATTTGTTAAAAATATGTAAAATATATATTCTAAAAAATTACAATTTGCTTGAATTCAGGCTTAAATCCACTCAACCAAATCCTCCCAAGTCACAATTACTTTAAAACTAAATTATTTTTAAAGCCATAAAAAATCAACAAATATCTCTATTTTTCTTCATTCGCAGGTCTTAAAAGGAAATATGTGTACATTCCTTTTATTCGAAAATAGCATGGCCCGATTCCAAAAAACCGCTTTCTTTCGAATCTGACTTCAGTTTTCTTCCCTGTCGTTTCAAATTTATCTTTTATCTTTTTGTATTCTTTCTATTTCCTTTAAAAAAAGTTGAATAAACAAGATTCATTCTCTTGAATCTTAATAGCTGAAGACGACAGTTTTATTCTAAAAAGAAGCCAAGCATGAAGATTGGATTATATCTATTTGTTTGTGACTTACCGAGACCGAGGACTTGAGCGTGAAAAGACTTAGCGATTTAAAAGCACATGTGTTATTCCGTATTCAATTTGACTTTTTTTTTTAGAATCACGTATTTAATAAATTACCAGATGGAACAATTGGAAGATTGGCTTTTCCATGGATTTAAGTGCTTAAATTGTTTGTTTTTCTTTTCATAGTGTAAATAAATTTTAAAACGTTTACTTGTGTGTTTTTTAAATGACTCAGACGTATTGTACAGAGATTTAAATAAAAACTTGGGAATAAGACTGATTGAAATTCTTTTTTGGCATAACGACAGTTAGTGTGTACGTTTAATTATATGGGAAATAATTTTTATGAAATTAGATTATTGTTTATAAATTAACAGGGATTTTTTAAATTATTTAAAATGTTTAAGGCTCAATTTTTAAGTTTATGTAATGCATCGAAATATAAATTTAAAAAATGTGTAACGTCATAAAAGTATGTAACCAATTCTGCTTTTACTGCAAAACCATTCAAATTAATAATTTTTATATACAATATTCTAAGTAAGGTTATAAAAATTAATAATTTTTATAACCTTACTTTTAACCTACTTTCATTTCGTATTTCAAAATATTTTTTTAAATAATGTAGGTATTGATATTGTGCAGATTTCTGTCGTCGGTCTGCCTTTCCGTCCGTCCGTAGACCTCCAAATTTATTCGATGGTCTAACTTGAAAACAACTTTGGTAGTATTTTTGTGTGTATCTGAAAGAAATAACTATATATAGCAAGTAAAATTTGGCATGCATACCATTTTTTTTTAAATATGATCATTTTATGCCTGTTTTTTGTCAAAACACTTCAATTGGGCTAGAAAAAAACTGTTCGGCCTATTAAGAAAATAAAACCACTAAGTTAAACCGTAAACTTATATCAAGGGAATATACCTGAAACCAAAACATTTTATTTAAAATTAAAAATTTTCATAGTATTCGAAAAAGGACAGTCTGATTTTCAACATTTTTTACGGTGAGTCAAAATGATTAATAGGCCAAAACAAAATAAAAAAACATATTTCTTAAAAGTGTTTTAGGTATATTCTCTAGACAACAATTTCTTAAATTAGTAAAAAAAAGAGTTTTTAAAATTCCTCAATAACTTTTTGAGTTATCATTTTCCAACTGAAGCTATTTAAAGAAAAACTGAAATGCGAGAAAAACGCATTTAAAGTTTTAACATCTGGTTGATTCTAGTACTACTGACCTTTACTAAATTAAACACTACTTTTGTTTTAATTGCGTCCTAGTTAGAATGAAGACAGTTTTAGAAACAAGAAAATTTGGGTAATCATATAAAAAAAAATTTCAAATATTATTTTTTTCCGAAAATGGCATTTTCAACGTGTGGAGATACCTTAATAATGTTCAAGAGTATGTTTCTTTGACGTGAAGTTTTTATTTCGTTCGATTCATAGAAGTATTCATAAGTATTATTCATTCATAAAGTGCACAATCTGAAGCATCTGTAAACTTTTAAATAAATTTAGTATTATGCCTACAACTATGGTTCAATATTATTTTCTTTCACTAAATATACATACATAATGGGCTATAAAATAAGATTTTCCCTCTAGCATCGAGTAACAAAACCAAAACACACATAATTTTGTATTCTTATGTCTTGTAAAAGTTATTTTGATTTCAGAATCTGAAGTAGTCATAAAAGTTCCTATTTTAAGCATTTTTGGCAAGTACTCTTAGAAAGGAATAACATTTTATTTTCAAGAGGCCAAGTTCATATTTTATTCCATTAAGCTCGTAATGCAATATATTCAGAAATAGATTTTTACTACGCTTTACAAAGTAGGTTTAAAATTTGATCTGAATAGCAGTAGATTTGAGACGTTTTTTATAATTAATTTAAATTTAAATTCTTAAAAAATGAATGAAGTGGAAATAATTTTAATCACTCGTTACATATAAACATATTTTATTGTAGCTGAGTGCAAATGACAAAGATTCTAATTCAACGGGCTGAAATTCCTTTAAAATACCGTGCTTAAAAACACAAATTAGCTAAACATAAATCACATTTAAGTTTTAGTAATGAGTATACACATACTTTGCTTGTTGCTTAAATATATTAGAAAATCTGAAGTTATATTTCAGAAATTGATTTTTTCTATTGTTTCTTCCATTAAAAAATAAATATATGTGGTTACCCATTTCTGTTTTATAAGGAAATCTTCGAGTAGGTTTAAAGTAAAAATATTTTATTAATATGGATTATATGCATTTGTAAAACGTACATCGCGTATCTAGAAACCTAACTAACATATTAAAAATGTTAAATTAATTACATTGCATACAAATCATTTCCTCAAGTAAGAAAGTGGCTTTCTATCACGCGGTAATCCTTAAAAATTTGCATTGCTGAAGTAAAGATTCACTTGCGTGATTTTTTTTATAAAAATGTAGCTAAATACATTTCTTAAACATCACTTCTATAATTATAAACTATCCCCACCCCATTACAGTCAAGACTTATTTATATTATCCCATAAAATTCTTGTAAAAACTGATTAGTCTCTAAGACGAAATGAACACTTTAAGTTTGATAATGTTTTTCAATGGCATTGATTCTCACAAATGTCATGCATTTGTGCAAAAAAGTGCATTAAAGCAAAAAGCCTTGATTTCATCATTAATCGAAATATGAGAAAAGAGAAATATCACGTCAATTTATACCAAAAACCCTTTAAAGTTCATCAAATCTGCTATATTCAACTGTGCGTGGAATTTTTTTTCAATGAATTCAAGCAAAGTGGTAGGTCCCCCCCATTGAATACACGCAGCCGCCGAGTTTCAAAAGATTTCAATACCTAACGAAGAAGCAGCTTGTTTGTCTGTGGAAAATGGGTCTTTTGTGTCGGCATTTTTCAGGCATTTTGAGTTCTTGCGTCTCGGCGGCTTTTTGAAATTCCTTTTTCTTCTATTCCAATCTTTGTGTTGAAATACAAAACGAGCGTTATTCAAATGATTTCATTTGGGGAAGGAAGGCCTTTTTCCTCCTTGCTTTGAACTTTAATGGTAAGCCCACTGAGAAGTGTGTGGAGTTTTTTTTTTTTTTTTAGAATGATTGTGCGCCTGTCGATTTCTTTTTTACAGATATTCAATCAAATTAATGTATGCCTTGCAATTATGAACTTCTTAAATTGATGATGTTTACAGGTGAGCGGACTGTATGTGTGTTGAGTTCGAACATGAGAATATGTTTAAAAGGTCCGTTCACAGTACTTTAAATTTTTGGATCACTCCTGTTAGGCATGATAAGACATTTAATTTCTGAAAAAGGCCATATTATTTCCTATATTAATGCACAGTGTTTTACATAAAGAGTAGTTATTTGAGTTAAAAAAAATCTACATAACATAACGCATTAAAGGCAACTAGTCTAATGCCAAATAAAACGCACTAAATATAACATAGAAATCATTATTGAATCAAGAAAAAAAAATAGTAACTTGTTGATTCACGAGGCACTCAAAGTCATGGTAGAGAAATATACTGGAATAAAAAAATAAAGTTTATATTTGTTGGTTTTGGAGCAAAATAGTTAAAACTTATAGTGGGACTACAATTATACTTGTTGGGCATTTTAAAATGGAGAAGAGTAGAGTGGAGTGGCTTGTGTCCTGCTCCTCTGTTGTCGTAATTGCCTTTTTCTGTGGCTTGACATTAGTGAAAACCGGAATCCCTCAGATTGGGTGTAATTCAATCGATTTAGGCTTTACGGACTGCAATTTTCCTTTGAAAAGGATTTATTGTATAAAACGAACACATATTGAATTGTTGCTATTGATAAGTGTATCTGAAGCTTTCAGTTGTGGCTCGCTATGGGATAAATTGCATAATCTCACGCAAATGTCGTAAAAATGATTCTGTTAAAGCTTTATATGATTATATTTCATATTATGCTATTTGTAATCAATTTATTTCTCAATTAACGATAGTTCTTTATATTTATTGCAAAACAGGAAATTGAATACAAAGTAACATTTTTAAGCCAAATTGCAAAGGGACAAATGACTATGAAGAGATAGAAAAGGAGGTAGAAAATAGTTTACTTAATTGGAACAACAACATTAAAAAAAATAATACATTTTCCGAAAGTTATCCAATGTATGTTTAAGAATTAATATTTTATAAGTAAAAAAAATTGTGTTTTTATAAGCTGTGGAATAGTACAAAAATATAGTGGATTACATCATTAAAAAAGTTTTGGCCGTACCAAAGAGAAAAAAAAGCTTCCGACGAATAAGACCCCGTGTGCAGGGAAGTGCACGTTAAATACCCTTCAAATTCCTAATGCTGCATTCGATGTCGCCCAAACGGTTACGTTGGCTGCCTACTCAGGTGTCGGCTCGTCACTTGACTGTGGTTCTAAAATACGACGCCTGTCGCCAATAGCCCTCGTGTAGCTCTAGTGCGACGATAATTCAAACAAAACAAACAAAGCAAATTATTATGTGGCTAGTACTCATAATTGAGATTTCGTATTTAAACTCTCTACAGAATTCTTTTTTATTCTTAATTTTCTATGTAAGTTTAATGACACACATCGTCCAATCTGCATACGCATAAGTGATATATGTTTCACAATAATAAAAAACAGTATGTATATTTTTTCTTTTATTCTCCCTAGATAACATACAAATAATTCCCGCATCGTATAGTTTTCCTTGTAATAAGTTTTTAAATGCTTTATAATGAATGTATGGTTACAACTTCAAAACGCAATTAAAGAAAAGGACCACTGATCAGAATTATGTCAAATTCCAAATGAATATTATTAGAGTAAGATGCATAAAAAACGTGTAGCATAAAAAGTAGTTCAAAGTTTTTGCGACAGAAGACACTGTCAGCAGCCTAATTTGTAAGGATTCGATTACAAATGGCGAATGACTCGTAAAGCAGTGGATAAAGTTCAAGTTATGAAAACTAAATAAACTAAAATTGCAAAGCTGATTTTATTGAATGTTTTTGACTACAATAACTGTTTAAAATACAGGGTGTCCGTAAAAGAATGTCCGAGTTTTAATGGTATATTACAGGAGTTTATATCCTTGAGTGCTTGGGACTCGATACAGAAGATCTTCTTGAGCGACCATTGTTGGTTATTGATTTCTAGACACTGTGCAATATCACAGACCTGGTCTAGCTTTGCTGGACAACAGGGATCAGCAGCAACAACAACAACACAGGAGTTTATTTTATACTAAATATAACAAATCATACATGACATTGAAGGAAAACTAACCTAGTTTTCTTATAAGTGCTCAATGTGTGCTCCTTTAGTGATACGGCGCACATCCAAACGAAAATGCAATTCTTCCCATACTGTCTGCAGCAAGTCCGAAGTAATGGAAGCAACAGCCTCTGCAATTCTACCTTTCAAGGTTGGTAAATCGTGGGGTAGAGGTGGAACGTAGGCTCGATCTTTTACGAAGCCCCAAAGGAAGGCGTGATGTCAGGTAACAATTTGAAACTCGAACATTCTTTTACAGACACCCTGTATATTGTCAGACAACACACAGCTACTTTGAACGTACGTACGTAACTTACAGTTTATGAATTATGTTTTGATTTATTTATAGTCAAACCATTTTATTATGATGTAAAATGTTTATCCCAAAACAAATAACTGTAAAAAAATGTACATATTTAAGCAAATACTGAATAAAATTGTACTTAACTAGAAACTATTTCTTATTGAATTAGAGTGAGAATCTATGCAGATCTTAAAGTATTAATCTTTCATATACTGATAAAGAATACTTTATAAAAAATTTAATTAGTTAATTTTACGTTACCAATGAACTAATAATTTGATCCTGATTGATGAAACCCTCATCATTTAAGTGTTTAATGTTTACTCATTACAAAATTAAAGTTAAATTTTAGAGAATAGTCCTAGATGTAAAATCTAGCGCACCTAAGAAGCTAAAGTTAAAAATAAGCCAATTGAATAATAAGTCACATATGAACCTTAAGAAGTACATATATTTTGTATAAAAATATAAAAAGACACAAATTATTTGAAAAAGTTATGATAGCTATTCTTGAAAAAATATTAATATCCTATAGAATAAGAAATAGCTTTTTCTTGGTAAAATCTGGTTCGTGAGTATTACAATCAAAGTAATCATTTGTCTTCTAATTATGACAACTTCCGTTTATCTTAGTACCAAAAATGTATAATTTATGTCTTTAATATGACATTTGGTTGTAAGTATAACCAAGACATGATAATCGTTTAAGAATCAAATTTATCATTACAAAATGAATGTAGAAGTATGTTATCCATCAATGTACTACGTGATTGAACTATACTTATGCTTTGAATTTGATCAAAAATACATTGTAAAAAAAAGTTAGAGAGTCTAACTTAAATGTCGGTTAGCTTCATACTAAGGTTAGAGTATTAAAATACTTGAATTTAGTTTACCACTATAATTTATCACATAGTAATGTATTTATGAAGCTACGCTCTATCTTTCTTTGCAAACAAAATTATTTTTTGTAAGTCGACAAAATTGTTTATAGATAATATTACCGTAACATCGTATGAATGAATATTAAAACAAGTGGTAATGATATTCATACAAAATAAGATATATTTAAAGTAAAATATCCTACCGATGTGTATAAATGTGTGAAAATTACAGTAATATTTTATATGGTACAATGTTAAAAAGTTTGATGCACGATTGCACAGTAATCCTGGAACTTTTTGTAGCTCACATCACTATTTGACGTGTTGATACACAAGAACTGTAGTATAATCACAACTTTAATGCACCACAAAAGTGATAAATCAACTCTCCAAATAGTGGTTGCAGCTAGAAAGTCCTAAGGATTTTGTGGTGCGAACTTTAATCATATAAGTTTGTTTCTAAAATAGATGTTTACATTTTAAAAATCCATATTTATTAATAGCAGTGTTTGGTTAATAAAGGTAAAATACGTAATTGCATGATTATGAAATAAATTTTTTTAAGTTTTTTTATTCAATTTAGATGAATTGGTTAAATATTAAAATAAAACAAAAGGTCGTTTTTTTATAAATAAAATTTATTCATGTCCATTGAAAATTAGCATTGAATGTTTCGTGATTTATGAGAAAGAAGTATTGTAAAGTATTTTATTTCAGGATTGTTGGATTTATCGATATACTGTGGTATGCAACATACTTTTAAAAAATGTTTTTGAATCAGTTGTTGAAAACAAATAGTTTTAAATATCCATTAAAAGTGAAACATTTTGAATTCACGGTAAACTAAGTTTATTTAACGTATGAATGAATTGCTAATCAGAACTGTTTTCCATGCATCTCAGAACCCTCAATGATTATCAGAAAACATTAAAAAATGTACAAAACAAAATTAGATACATAGATAACCGTTGAATATAATAGCTTTTAATTTAAGCAAAACGTTGGTTAACGAAAATGTTATTATAGTAAAGCATTTTTTAAGTTTCTAGTGGTTCATTTCATCAGGATTTAAATTAACTTTCTTTAGTTAACGATAGAGAAGATAGAGAATTATGCAGATTATTTCTCGTCCTTTTATTATTATCTTAGTGAAAATAAAAGTGAGCTAACGTAACAGTATAAATATTTCTTCTACCTAGAACTTAAAAGATATGTTTCGATAAATTTATTTTACCTAAAATCATTTTCTTAATTAAACAAATGTGAAGTTTCAATTGGCAAATGCATTATACTTAAAATATTTTTTCGGTAATAAAGCATTAATTCAAGCCGAAAGTGATGCTAATTAAAATTTACAAATCAATTTAACTTCAACCATTTTCGATAAAATTAAAAATCACTTTCAATTCTCTAGTTATAAAACCCATGAACTATAAATAAATAATCTACTTTAAATTTAAAAAAAATCGCTTCAGCATAGTTCATAAAAAGTTTCGCAACTATAAAGTTTTAAAAAAATTATTTGCTTTTTATAAAAGTTTAATCTTACTAACTGTGAAAAAATTTGATAAATTTCCAGTAAACGTTAGCAGCCCAAATGTTATGATGTTATTCTAATGTTGTGTAATTATTTATAAGTCTATTAAAGGGTTAAAGGAAATTTTGGAACTCTAATTTATTCAATTGCTATAAACTCAATGTAGTAATTACCCTATTTGATCATAAACTAAACAAAATGTATATCGACTTTTAAAAAATAATTGATAGTAGTTTCAACCAGTAACACAAAAAATCATAAAACAATGGAAGAGAAAATCAGTTTAAACTAGGGAAACGTCAGCATGTAATGGAATTTAAAAGAAAAACCAAAGGAAAATAAACAAACCATAAAAAAACCACGAGGAAATTCCAAAAAACTAAAACAATACAATGAAATGTAATTCAGCTATTTTAATAGTGGTATGAGTCTTCCCAATAATAACAGTAATTTACACATTTATACTTTTATTAATCATTTATATATTTAATGAACAATATAGTTCTGTAGGGTCCCTTCACTTCAAAATACGCTATAGCATATACTTATATGACACTGAAAATATTTGAACCCCCGAACAGGGTGTTCAAGAAAAAAAAATCCTGTTTCAAAAATAAATATCTCAACAGCAAATATAATTAGATGGATGATACAAACTGTTAATACATTGGTAAACTATGGAATTGTTTTATACAAATTTTAGATTTAGGGCAATAGTTGGCAATAGTGTGCGTTGTATCTCATTCTCATCTTTTTAAAAAAAATATCACTGTAACTATTTTATAAAGTATTTATACTTATATGAAGTAGTTAGTTGAAATATTTCGCACCACGACTGAGTTTCAAACAATTTTACCAACATATAATATGCATTATTCTTAGTTCTTTTAAAGGCTGCCTTATAGACCGAGTACCATATTCTCATTAAAAAATTCTCTTGACATGCATTGCTAACTATTGCCATCTAATTGTAATAATTTTTAAACACATATCCATAAAAAAATATGTATTCCTCATAAATATTTAGTTTGGCTCATGCTTCTGTCTAAAACTTCTTGTCACGATATTTAATTTTAAAATTAGGTACTTACTGTTGAACACCCTTTTAGCTCATAAAAGCCTAAAATACAGTTAGACCATTATTAAAGTCAGAGTGAAGTCGTGTAAGAACTGATAAAGTCTCTGAATAGCTTTCTAGCACTTATTCCAAAATTCCATTTGTTTTAGTTGTTACATGTCTAAGAAGTAATCGTTTCCACAGAACTGGAGATGGTTGAAAACCAATTTTTTTTCTATTCTTTTATTAAGAAAATAGTGAAAAAAAGGTAAAAGGCCATTTAGGCCCCGAGTTTAAAAACTTTCGCTACACCCTCTAAATCCATTATATCAAATAAGGTTTGGTTTTTTTTTGGTTCATAATGTCTTAAAAGCGTGTAAGAAATTCGAGAAACAGGCAGATTGAAAAATATAATTGGATCTTGGTCGCCTCGAGCTTTTAATAGAATTATGTTCCTTTTTTCACCGATTTTCACAATGTGAAATTTTAATTTATTCTTTTCTGTTTGATTTAGTTTGAAGGTTAAAATCATTGTGTTAGTTTGGTACACTTGCAAAGGACATTTTAGTAAATAGAGGTTTACTCAGTGCTATGCCACAAATTATTATGAATTTATATATAAAAAAATGATAAAATATTGGAAATTCATGAAACATTTGTAGGCTAAGAATAAATCTCCTTACAAATCAAATATATATTTTGTTTCAAATCCGTATTTCTAAAAACCAATATTTGTTAGTGGAAGTTCTGTGGATATTAAAAGAAAAAGCAATTGTTTCTTTGGATATCCCTTCTTGCTACCCAGTTGTAGCAATTTTGTCCGCACTTTATCATCTAAACATTCTACTAGGGTTTATTTTATTGACTTATTTTTTCATTATCTCTGAACCTTATTACCACAACCAATATTTGGCTTGGAAAAACATTTATAAACTGATAAAATATTACGTTGGCATGGCTGACCCAGAACAGTTAATAACTATTTTTAGCAGAAGTTTCCCATCTATATTATAGTAAGATCAATAACTATATCGTCTTTAGATCTGGCACCGTCAAGGTCAGCCCAATTAATATTTTTTTTTATTTGTTTAGAAAACGCTTCTAAGTGTGTATTTGTAAGGGCTTCAATAGATTATTTTCGTCTCCTACTTTTGATTTATGGCGTAAAGCAATTTTGAAGTAGCTCAACTAAGAATAGTAAATTATTCCAAAATAGAAGTTATATTGTAAGAAGCATACATTACATTACACCTTACATCAAGAGCGTTTGTTGAAGACAGAAGAGGCGCAGTGATGATATTTCTTCTAAAATTGCTCAAGAGTTTTCTGACTCTCGCCTATTTATTTTAATATAAAAAAAACAAGTTTATTTTCACTTCTAAAAAATATTTCAGTGTATTTATATTAAAACATAATATAACTTTGATTAAAACTTAGTCGCATTTCCATTAATATACAATTTAAATAACATCTTTAAACAAGTTTAAATGTAATTTTTTCTTTTAAAAAATAGTTAAAAATTTTTGTTTTTAGGTTTATTTTAATGGATAAAATTTATCGCACTTGACTGTTAAAATTTACTGTTGTTGTTGTGTGCTTTCTTGCAGGGTGCACCTGAAAGGGTAGAGGGGTGGGGCAATTTTTTAAAGACTACCTGTATCCATGGTACTACACTATGACCGTCCCCCAGTTCTTCCGGACTCACAGCTTTAACGAGAACGTTCTCCGCGTGTACTTGGGACAACCTATGCCTTATCCGGAATTTTATCCCGGACATACTCGCTAGCAAATCGAGATTCGAAATTCGAAACCACCATACGGCTGGGCAACGTTAAAAAATACTAACAGATAAGTTTACACACTTTATTTAAATTCACATTCTTTTTATAAAGAAGATAGATATTTAATTTTGTTATGAGATAAAATGAATAAATATTATGTATTCACATTCAAATTTCAAAAATTGTATCAACAAAATTTGTATGTATATAAGTATAAAATTATTAAGTTACAGGAGTCTTGTCTGTTTTGTAACTGTTTTTTAGCAAGACTAACCTAACCTATATATTTTACTTCTAATTTAGTTTTAAAAATGAAAATTGTAACACATAAGTTCAGTGTAAAATATATTATTTTGAATTTGCCAACTTATTAGAATTCAACCATACAAGAATACCATGGCAGAAAAATGAATTTATTATTTAAAAATCTTTACATATGGACATATATTATACATAAATTTTGAAACAAAAACTTTATATTTTAAAATGTATTATGTGTATTGCTTATACTTATTTAGAAATTTTGAAAATACAGCAATTTTTCATACAATTTCATCTATGTGGTTCTCTATGATTTTGGGAAGTTTCTGCAAGAAACGCGAAAAAACTGCTCGCTTTTTAGTTTCGTCCAGACTACTCTGGGCATTGATATAGTTCCATATTAACTTGTTTAATTCTGTCTTGAAAACATTTATCTGATAATGTTCATCTTCAGTCAAGACTCTTGATGTAGAATTTCCCTCCGACTCAACAGTTGTTGGTCCTTCACTTGATGTAGAATTTCCCTCCGACTCAACAGTTGTTGGTCCTTCACTTGATGTAGAATTTCCCTCCGACTCAACAGTTGTTGGTCCTTCACTTGATGTAGAATTTTCCTCCGACTCAACAGTTGTCAATGGGTCTGAAACCGGTTTGTCAGTTGTTTGAATTGTGGATACTGAGCTAGGAACTTCTTCGCGTTTGTAGATAGAAGTTGAAGGCTGGGGTAGTTCAGTGTTTTCAGGATATCGTGCAACATTTGTCGATCCTTCACTCATAGCTCCATTGTTTTTAGTTAAAAATAATGCACCCATCAGACTTGTTGCGTTTGAGACTGGATTTAAAATTGTTACACTTGTGGATTCTAAAGTAGTCTTCAGTTCTCCTTCGCGCTTGTAGATGTAAGTTGAAGAATTTGGTATTTCGGTGGTTTCATGGCGTCCTTTATTTTTATTAAACATATTTCTGTGGTGTTTTCGGTGACGAGATAAAGGTTTTTTATTACCACTCCTTAAACTTTCGTTATCCCTTGCTTCTTGGATCCCAAGTCCTTGGGATCGTCTGTTAGTACTCTTGTAACTATGGTTAGCAATGTCCTTCTTCAACTTATTTTCATCATGAAAACTGCTTACATTTCTAAAAAATATATAAATTTAGTTAATGCAAAATACAATAAAATTGTAATTTCATTTACGTTTTGAAGACTGAATTATTAAACGAAAAAAAACGCCGATTTTTACCTTTGTCTCTGTATATCCTTTGCTTTATTTCAACACAATGAAAACACAAATTAAAAGAGTTAAGAATGGAGATTCTGTATTAAAATTAAGATATACGGTCGCCCATGACGAGTTCCCACGTTTTGATTTTGTTTGGGTGCATTGGATTAGTTAGGGAATGTTTTTCCAAACTATTTGGGTATCCATATATACAATGATACATTTTTTCAAATATTGTTTCATTTTAACAGTTTATATAGCTTTCAAATCATGCATTTTTTATGCAAATCTTAGCCTCAAGTTTTGATGCTATGACATTTTAAATATACTTTCTGTCTGTGCTTTATGCCTATCAATATGATTTGTTTCACAAAAAATGATTTAATAAATTCATTGATAAATTATTGTTTCTTTTTTAAACAGAATAGTTTTAATAAAGTTATCATGTTTCAGTCTGTTTATGAAAAAGTTATATAATTATTTGTACGACAATTTTATAAACACATATGATTTTCTGCACTTTAGTTCTTAATTTCTGCTTTGAAGATAAAATAAAACCAAAAGTTTAACCTAAAAACAATTAACTTTGTAATTAATTGTTTTGAATATTTAAATGGTTCTTTCATAATGAATAAAACCATTTAAATTTACTATAACTTTAAACACATGTTGTCTACAAATCCTGAAAATCAGAGTGTTAAGTTGGATTGAAAAATTCACACCAAAGATTGTTAAACTAAAATATCTTCTATTAGGAGGATTGTTGAAAAATTAAATTTTTGTTTTATTTTATGTAATTTTATGAATATTTCATAAACTTTTCACATAGGGCAAATAATTTGAGTACACTGTTAAAACTTTGGCGCTTGGTTTCACCATAATTATGGTTCTTTATAGCTGCAACGGCTGCGTAGTGAAATGTTTCACCATATTAACGGAATTTGGCTCAACCATTTTTTGGGCTTTTGTTTTTAAAATCTGAAAAAGGGTTCAATCGAATACCGAAAATATGGTGAAACATTTCCCCACACAGCCGCTGCAGCTTCTAGAAACCCTTATTTTGGTGAAACCAAGTGTTAAATTTTTAACAGTGTAGCTAAGCATTTGCTAATAATTATCTAACAAATCATATACAGTCACATACCTTTTTAAATTGGTTTTTCTTTCTCTACGAGAACTACTAACATGCTTGTATTTATCAACATCTTCATCTTTCATACTATAATCTTTTTCTTTCATTTGATTCTCAAGTTTGACTTCAAGAGGCAGTTTACTTTCCACATCCCGTTTATGTTCATCATCAAAGGCAATTGGTTTGTCGTGAACATAAAATCCTTTATCTGCAACACTTCTTTTCGATTCTTCATTTCTCAAGGCGTTAATTGTGTCAAAGTCATTATTCAAGTCTACATATCCTGATTGAAGTGTCTTATGGTACAGTTCTTGTGATGATGGCTGAGGATATTTATGTTTCGAAACTATGTATGCAGTAGACAATTGATAGTTTATAATGGAGTTGTGCAACAGCACTATTAATGCTATGGTTTGTAATTTATTGTTTGGCTGAAAAATAAATAATTATTAACAAAGCTTTCAACGCATTGTTTTTAATATTGTACATTTATAATTACTTTTAATTGAAACTCAGTATTACAATCGTAACTTGCGTATATTTTGTTCTCTTTAAGATTTGCAAACAATCTATAAACTTATCCTTATATCAAATTTAAAATTAATATCAGTTCAAGAACATAATAAAATATATCACAAGAATGTTGAATATTAAGTTACAAAACTAATAATGTATTTTATAAATAAAATTATAAATACTATAAACCTTTAATGAAACTCTAACGCAAAATCAACTCCTCTTTTTCAAAAGAAATTCTATATATTAATAAAGACGAACATCTGTTTTCAGTTCTATAACTAGGAGAATTATACATACATATTTCCGATTCATCGCCAGCCAATAGTACAATCAGTTCAAGAACAAAATAAAAGTATCACAAGAATGTTGAATAATAAGTTACAAAACTAAAAATGTATTTTATAAATACTATTATAAATACTATAAATAAACCTTTAATGAAACTCTAACGCAAAATCAACTCCTCTTTTTAAAAAGAAATCCTATTTATTGATAAAGACGAACATATGTTTTCAGTTATATAACTACGAGAATTATGCATACATATTTCTGATTCATCACCAGTCAATAAGTACTGGAACTAAGATGACAATCCATTTAATCTCATTTATAAATAATCTTTAATTTATTTTATTGTATAAAATGAAAGTTAATTTCATTTAGATTGCATTAAAATCATATAAATATTGATTTACCTAAAATGCTTTTAGGTGACAAATTAGCAGAAATTCCTAACGTACGTTGACTAACTAGTTTCCTTTATAAAGCAAATTTATTTTTAATCTCTTCAAGCATTTATATCTTTTCATTCAAAACATTAATCCATTATTCTGAATAAACTGTTGAGTTGAGAATAAAGAAAAATTGCAAACTTACCATCTTGGGGAATATAATTCTGTGAGTGTGACACTTATTTCCGTTAATCCAATTTTTCTAACAAGGTTTGAGAAAAGTTTTGAGAAGAATAAGTCGCTGTAAGAATATATTTATTGTTGAATCTTAAGAATGGGAAGTGTACCTTGAAATTCATTGTTACCGTTGTTTTCGAATATTATTGTGTTGTTTAGTGTTGCTCTAAAAGATGAATTGTTTTCAAATGTAAAGGGATTATGTCATTTAAGTAACAATGGTCGGCAAGATTTCATTTGAATCTCATTTCTCATTGTTCCTTTATAATTTAACTATTATTATAGTTTTTAACGAATTTCTGCGAAATCAATATTTGCGGTTTCTAGAAATACATTCATAAAGTCTGAAATGGGAAAATTAATAATTACTTAATTACAGTAATTGAACTTGAAAATGTAAAATTATGTTCTCAGCACTGGGATACAGATATTCCTGATAAATATACATTTTTATATTTTAAAATAAATTTAATTAAGAACTACAATTTTTTATATATTTGGAATTTTAAAAATAAATATTTTTGTGTGGTTTATTCCGGAACTTTCCTCTCCATATAAAAGATTGTAAAAAAATTGTACTAGAAATCAATGAATACTCTCATCAAAAATAAGTTCATTATTCATCACATATCTGATATCAGATTTTATAGGTTCATACAATATTGGAATTAAAAAGTTACCTTTACATATTATACAACAATAAATAATTACATTAATTATTAGTTATTTGAAATTATGATGGAAATTTGTAAAAAAAACATTAAATTTTTCTTCTTTCCTATTTACATCTAGCCTCCACACACACAAACGTACAGAAAATAATGGTAAAAGTAATAGTAAAAGTAATAATAATGGTAGTGGCCACCTAACTTCGATATTTATTTCCAGCACACCAATTTTTGAAACAAAGCTACTAAACCAATACCATAAATCAAATAAGCATTGAAGGATCTTTTATATTAAACTAGCAAATTTATACCCGTTCTTCGCACGGATTAAAAAAATATCAAATCGTTCCAAATATGTTTACCATATAACCTGTTATAGGATCATAAACTTATGTTATTGTTCCCGCTCGTTATAAAGTATAAAATCCCGTTTCATTGCCTTAAAATTCCAAAATAAAAAATAAGCTATAAAATGCACTCATAAATGTCATCACAATTCCCTCATAAATACATAAAACCTTTTAGCTCATTTGGCGCGTTTAGGGAAATAATTTGGCGAGAAAATAGATATAGCTACAAACACACCTATTATACAGCTCTAACACAATGACCTTCGAACAACCGACCAGCTTATAAATTATTTATAAAAGAAATTGCCTATTTGGCGAATTTTAGTTAATAAGTTGGCGAGATTAGCAACGTATTTGGCGAAAAAATAAAGACATAAAACACTAATAGCTCTAGTGTGATGGCCTTTATTAACCATCATAGTTCAGTAATAGAGTAACTGTACATTTATTGCTTAAATATGCATACATGCAGTCAACAGAAAAATCAATGAAAAAATCATCAAATAAACCCACAATAAAATCCGGGAATGAAGACTGGCGGAATTATGTCACTTAAACATGTCAATTATTTTTCAAATAATGAATTTAGTTTCTGAAAGTAATGGCAAAAGAATAAAATAAACATTTTGAATTTTAAATGTTTTCGTTAAAAGTTTTATTTAATTTTTTCAGCCGATGGCATCAGGAAAGAGAAAAAAATGACCGGATTTGAGCGAAAGTGGTGTATTTTTTTCAGAAAATTCGAATTTTCTCTAAAAATGAAACAAATATGAAAAAACTAAGCCTCAGGTGCACACGTTAGTATTAAAGGGAATCTATCTTTAAAATTTCGAATTCCTGTGGGCAGTATAAGTAGGTCTTTTACGATCCGAAGACAGACACATAGACAGACAGACTCTTTCTTTTATTATTATAGATAAACCACAGACCACAATCCAGATTATTATTTATTCGACAAATTATCCACCCAAAGGACAAAACAAGTTTCACAAACTGAACTCAGTTAATTTCTTACATGCTTTCTTCATAGTGTGAAAATAAAAATATTATTTTTAATGTATCCCAGCTAAGAAAAGCAGCAAAAAAACCTTGAAAAAAAATTGAAGGAAAGCTGCAGGAAAACTGCAAGTATTTGGAACCAAAAACCTTCATCAAAAAACCTTTATTTTCCCTTCATTCGAAAACCTGCAGGATAAGTGAAGGTTTTAGGTTCCAAATACCTCCATTTTTCTTTCACTAAAAAACCTTTATATTTCCTTCATTAAAAAACCTTTATAAAAACTGCAGGATAAGTGAAGTTTTAGGTACAAGTTCCTTCACTTTTCCTTCATCAAAAGCCTCCATTTTCCCTTCATCAAAAAACCTTAATATTTCCTTCATTTGAAAAACATTTAAAAAACTGCAGGATAAGTGAAAATTTTGAAGTTGAGTTGTATTTATACCCAAATAGGAAGGAAGGAGCACGGGATTTCATCTATTGGTATTTGTGTAGCTGTTCAGCGCGCTACCAACTGCGCTATTGGAGCTTGCAAATTGGAGCGCGTTTTAAAATTAGGAATAGTATATCTTATAATTAGAACATACAAAATTACACACTCCATGGATTAGATTATAGTCAATAAATTTGATTCATGCTTTTACGTACAATTTGTATATGATTTTTATTTAAAAATATTTAAATTAGATTTAATTAATTGTTCTAAGGTGGTAATAAATAAATTGGATGCAAATTTTGTGAGTTAGAAAAAAATATATCTTAAGAATTCCTTTAAGATTAATTTATTTTTAAATTTTCTGTAAAAAGGTGAGAGCAAAGCTATTGAACAAACTGAAATATTAAGCAAATAATTTTTAAATCTGCTCTTTTTGATTAAAATTTACTGTCTATTTATATAGGTGGCATATTTTCTTCTTTTTTGCAAAATCAAATCCAAAAAA